>JAIFOV010000380.1:0-11948 GCA_020654155.1 Novius pumilus | reverse complement strand
GTATGAATGCCTGGGCATCGGCGTATGGTCCTGGGCTTCCCAGATGGCCGAAACCACCGTTTTGTGCCCCATGGTCTCGGTTTGGCTCTGGGTTGCTAGTTCGAGAGCATCGGGGGCGCCGGATGGGCCGGGTTGTGCCTTTCCACTGCCACGGTCGGTTGAATAGCCGTGGGTCCCACCAACCTGCGCTCCAGGGACACCGAAACGCACGACACTCGCCGCATATAGATCACCCACGGCTATTCACCCCACCGTGGCAGTGGGAAAGGCACAACCAGGCCCATCCAGCGCCCCGATGCTCTCGAACTAGCAACCCAGAGCCAAACCGAGACCATGGGGCTCAAAACGGTGGTTTCGGCCGTCTGAGAAGCCCAGAACCATACGCCGATGCCCAGGCATTCATACACCAGCTGACTAATAACGAACAGCTAGCGTATGGACGCCTGGATATCGGCGTGTTGCTCCTGGGCCTCGAGGACGGCGGAAACCACCGTTTTGAGACTCTTTGTCTCGAATTGGCTCTGCGTGGCTAGTTCGGGAGCATCGTTGGCGCTGGATGGGCCCGTTTGTGCCTGTCGCACTGCCACGGTCGGCTGAATAGCCGTGGGTCCCCCTAATCTGCTCTCCAACAAAACCCACGACACCCGCCCCGATATGGACCACCCACGGCTATTCACTACGACCGTGGCAGTGCGACAGGCACAACCAGGCCCATCCAGCGCAACGATGCTCCCGAAATAGTCACGC
Organism: Novius pumilus; assembly: GCA_020654155.1. NCBI lineage: Eukaryota > Metazoa > Arthropoda > Insecta > Coleoptera > Coccinellidae > Novius > Novius pumilus. The sequence continues at coordinate 11,201 of JAIFOV010000380.1, read as the reverse complement.
AGAGCCAATTCCAGACAAAGGGTCTCAAAACTGTGGTTTCCGCCGTCCTCGAGGCCCAGGAGCAACGCGCCGATATCCAGGCGTCCATACGCTAGCTGTTCGTTATTAGTCAGCTTGCGTATGAATGCCTGGGCATCGGCGTATGGTACTGGGCTTCTCTGACGTCAGAAACCACGTTTTTGAATCCCTTTGTCTCGAATTGGCTCTGGCTAGCTATCCAGAGCCAATCCTCCGAGGGCCTCAAAACTGTGGTTTCGGCCGTCCTCGAGGCCCAGGAGCAAGACGCCGGTCTCCAGGCATCCATACGCTAGCTGTTCGTTATAAGTCAGCTGTAGTACGGGCTTTATAGATGGCCGAAACCACCGTTTTGTGCCCCATGGTCTCGGTTTGGCTCTGGGTTGCTAGTTCAGAGCATCAGGGGCGCTGGATGGGCCTGGTTGTGCCTTTCCCACTGCCACGGTGGGGGAGAATAGCCGTGGGTGATCTATATGGGGCGAGTGTCGTGGGTTTCGGAGTCTCTGGAGCGCAGATTGGTGGGACCCACGGATATTCAACTGACCGTGGCAGTGGGAAAGGCACAACCCGGCCCATCTGGCGCCCCCGATGCTCTTGAACCAGCAACTCAGAGCCAAACCGAGACCATGGGACTCAAAACGGTGGTTTCGGACATCTGGGAAGCACAGGACCATACGCCGATGCCCAGGCATTCATACAACAGGTGACTAATAACGAACAGCTAGCGTATGCATGCCTGGAGACCGGCATCTTGCTCCTGGGCCTCGAGGACGCTAGCTGTTCGTTATTAGTCAGCTGTTGTAGTGATGCCTGGTCATCAGCGTATGGTCCTGGGCTTTCCAGGCGGCCGAAAACACCGTTTAGTGTCCCATGGTCTCGGTTTGGCTCTGGGTTGATAGTTCAAGAGCATCGGGGGCGCCAGATGGGCCGGTTGTGCCTTTCCCACTGCCACGGTCGGTTGAATAGCCGTGGGTCCCACGAATCTGCGCTCCAGGGACTCCGAAACTCACGACACTCGCCCCATATGGATCACCCAGGGCTATTCACCCCCACCGTGGCAGTGGGAGAGGCACAACCAGGCCCCTCCAGCGCCCCGGTGCTCTCGAGCTAGCAACTCAGTGCCAAACCGGGACCATGGGGCACAAAACGTTGGTTGCGGCCATCTGGGGAGCCCAGGACCATAAGCCGATGCCCAGGCATTCATACAACAGCTGACTTATCACGAACAGCTAGCGTATGGATGCCTGGAGACCGGCGTCTTGCTCCTTGGCCTCGACGACGGCGGGAACAACAGTTTTGAGACCCTTTGTCTCGAATTGGCTCTGCGTGGCCAGTTCGGGAGCATCGTTGGCGCTGGATGGGCCCGGTTGTGCCTGTCGCTTTGCCACGATCGTAGTGAATAGCCGTGGGTGGTCCATATCGGGGCGGGTGTCGTGGGTTTCGTTGGGGCGCAGATTGGGGGGACCCACGGCTATTCAACCGACCGTGGCAGTGCGACAGGTACAACCGGGCCCACCCAGCGCCAACGATGCTCCCGAACTAGCCACGCAGAGCCAATTCGAGACAAAGGGTCTCAAAACTGTGGTTTCCGCCGTCCTCGAGACCCAGGAGCAAGACGCCGGTCTCGAAGCATCCATACGCTAGCTGTTCGTTATAAGTCAGCTGTTGTATGGATGCTTGGGCATCGGCGTATGAACCTGGTCTTCCCAGATGTGCAGTGCGACAGGCCGATCGAGCGCAACGATGCTCCCGAGATAGTCACGCAGAGCCAATTCCAGACAGAGGGTCCCAAAACTGTGGTTTCCGCCGTCCTCGAGGCCCAGGAGTGACACGCCGATATCCAGGCGTCCATACGCTAGCTGTTCGTTATTAGTCAGCATGAGTATGAACGCCTGGGCATCGGCGTATGGTACTGGGCTTCTCTGACGGCCGAAACCACGTTTTTGAATCCGTTTGTCTCGAATTAGCTCTGGATAGCTAGTTCAGGAGCATCAAGGCGCTGAATAGGCCCGGTTGTGCCTGTCGCACTGCCCCGGTCGGTTGAATAGCCGTGGGTCCCCCCAATCTGCGCTCCAACGAAACCCACGACACCCGCCCCTATATGGACCACCCACGGCTATTCACTACGACCGTAGCAGTGGGACAAGTACAACCAGGACAATTCAGCGCCCCCGAGGCTGCCGAACTAGCAATCCAGGGCCAACTCGAGACCAAGGGTCTCAAAACTGTGGTTTCGGCCGTCCTCGAGGCCCAGGAGCAAGACGCCGGTCTCCAGGCATCCATACGGTAGCTGTTCATCATTAGTCAGCTGTAGTATGAATGCCTGGGCATCGGAGTATGGTCCTGGCCTTTATAGATGGCCGAAACCACCGTTTTGTGCCCCATGGTCTCGGTTTGGCTCTGGGTTGCTACTTCGAGAGCACCAGTGGCGCTGGATGGGCCTAGTTGCGCTTTTCCCACTGCCACGGTGGGGGTGAATAGCCGTGTGTGATCTATATGGGGCGAGTGTCGTGGATTTCGGTGTCCCTGGCGCGCTGATTGGTGGGACCCACGGCCATCCAACCCACCGTGGCAGTGGGAAAGGCACAACCCGGCCCATCTGGCGCCCCCGATGCTCTTGAACAAGCAACCTAGAGCCAAACCGAGACCATGGGGCACAAAACGGTGGTTTCGGCCATCTGGAAAGACTAGGTCCATACGCCGATGCCCAGGCATCCATACAACAGCTGACTTATAACGAACAGCTAGCTTATGGATGCCTGGAGACCAGCGTCTTGCTGCTGAGCTTCGAGGAAGGCCGAAACCACGGTTTTGAGACCCTCGGTCTCGAGTTGGCTCTGGGTTGTTAGTTCGGCAGCATCGGGGGCGTCGAATGGGCCTGGTTGTAACTGTCCCACTTCTACGGTCGTAGTGAATAGCCGTGGGTGGTCCATGACGGGGCGGGTGTCGCGGATTTCGTTGCAGCGCAGATTGGGGGGACCCACGGCTATTCAACCGAACGTGGCAGTGCGACAGGCACAAACGGGCCCATTTAGCGCCAACGGTGCTCCCGAACTAGCCACGCAGAGCCAATTCGAGACAAAGGGTCTCAAAACTGTGATTTCCGCCGTCCTCGAGGCCCAGGAGCAATACGCCGATATACAGGCGTCCATACGCTAGCTGTTCGTTATTAGTCAGCTGGTGTATGAATGCATGGGCATCGGCGTATGGTTCTGGGCTTCTCAGACGGCCGAAGCCACCGTTCCGAGCCCCATGGTCTCGGTTTAGCTCTGATTTGCTAGTTCGAGAGCATCGGGGGCGCTGGATGGGCCGGCTTGTGCCGTTCCCACTGCCACGGTGGTGGTGAATAGCTGTGGGTGATCTATATGATGCGAGTGTCGTGGGTTTCGGTATCCCTAGAGCGCAGGTTGGTGGGACCCACGGCTATTCAACCGACCGTGGCAGTGGGAAAGGCACAACCCGGCCCGCCCAGCTCCCGAACTAGCAACCCAAAGCCAAACAGAAACCACGGGGCTGAAAACGGTGGTTTCGGCCATCTCAGAAGTCCAGGACCATACACCGATGCCCAGGCATTCATACAACTGATGACTAATAACGAACAGCTAGCGTATGGATGGCTGGATATCGGCTTGTTGCTCCTGGGCCTCGAGGACGGCGGAAACCAAAGTTTTGAGACACTTTGTCTCGAATTGGCTCTGCGCGGCTATTTCGGAAGCATCGTTAGCGCTGGATCGGCCCAGTTGTGCCTGTCGCACTGCCATGGTCGTAGTGAATAGCCGTAGGTGGTCCATATCGAGGCGGGTGTCGTGGGTCTCGTTGGAGCGCAGATTGGGGGGGACCCACGGCTATTCAACCGACCGTGGCATAGCGACAGGCACAAACAGTCCCATCCAGCGCAAACAATGCTCTCGAACTAGCCACGCAGAGCAAATTCGGGACAAAGGGTCTCAAAACTGTGATTATTGCCGTCCTCGAGGCCCAGGAGCAAGACGCCGGTCTCCAGGCATCCATACGCTAGCGGTTCGTTATTAGTCAGCTGTTGTATGAATGCCTGGGCATCGCCGTATGGTCCTGGGCTTCCCAGATGGCCGCAACCACCGTTTTGTGCCCCACGGTCTCGGTTTGGCCCTGAGTTGCTAGTTGGAGAGCACTGGGGGATCTGGATGGGCCTGGTTGTGCCTTTCCCACTGCCACGGTGGGGGTGAATAGCCGAGGGTGATCTATATGGGGTGAGTGTCGTAAGTTTCGGATTCCCTGGAGCGCAGACTGGTGGGACCCACGGCTATTCAACCGACCGTGGCAGTGGGAAAGGCACAACCTGGCCCATCTAGCACCCTCAATGCTCCCGAACTAGCCACGCAGAGCCAATTCGAGACAAAGGGTCTCAAAACTGTGGTTTCCGCCGTCCTCGATGCCCAGGAGCAACACGCCGATATCCAGGCATCCATACGCTAGCTGTTCGTAATTAGTCAGCTGTTGTATGAATGCCTGGGCATCAGCGTATGGTCCTGGGCTTCACAGGTGGCCGAAAACACCGTTTTGTGTCTCATGGTCTCGGTATGGCTCTGGGTTGATAGTTCAAGAGCATCGGGGGCGCCAGACGGGCCGGGTTGTGCCTTTCCCACTGCCACGGTGGTGGTGAATAGCCGTTGGTGATCTATATGGGGCGAGTGTCGTGGGTTTCGTTGGAGCGCAGATTGGGGGGACCCACGGCTATTTAACCGACCGTGGCAGTGGAAAAGGCACGACCCGGCCCGTCCGGCGCCCCCGGTGCTCTCGAACTAGCAACCCAAAGCCAAACCGAGACCATGGGGCACAAAATGGTGGTTGCGGCCATCTGGGAAGCCCAGGACCATACGCCGATGCCCAGGCATTCATACAACATCTGACTAATAACGAACAGCTAGCGTATGGATGCCTGGAGACCGGCTTCTTGCTCCTGGGCCTCGAGGACGGCTGAACCAGAGCCAATTCGAGACCGAGGGTCTCAAAACTGTGGTTTCGGCCGTCCTCGAGGCCCAGGAGCAACACGCCGATATCCAGGCATCCATACGCTAGCTGTTCGTTATTAGTCAGCTGTTGTATGGATGCCTGGGCATCGGCGTATGGTCCTGGTCTTCCCAGATGGCCGAAACCACCGTTTTGAGCCCCATGGTCTCGGTTTGGCTCTGGGTTGCTAGTTCGAGAGCACCAGGGGCGTTGGATGGGCCTCGTTGTGCTTTTCCCACTTCCACGGTGGGGGTGAATAGCCGTGTGTGATCTATATGGGGCGAGTGTCGTGGGTTCCGGTGTCCCTGGCGCGCTGATTGGTGGGACCCACAACTATTCAACCCACCGTGGCAGTGGGAAAGGCACAACCCGGCCCATCTGGCGCCCCCGATGCTCTTGAACAAGCAACCTAGAGCCAAACCGAGACCAAACACACACACAAAACGCAAAATGGTGGTTTCGGCCATCTGGAAAGACCAGGACCATACGCCGATGCCCAGGCATCCATACAACAGCTAGCTTATGGATGCCTGGAGACCAGCGTCTTGCTCATGGGCCTCGAGGAAGGCCGAAACCACGGTTTTGAGATCCTCGGTCTCGAGTTGTCTCTGGGTTGCTAGTTCGGCAGCATCGGGGCGTTGAATGGGCCTGGTTGTAACTGTCCCACTGCTACGGTCGTAGTGAATAGCCGTGGTTGGTCCATGACGGGGCGGGTGTCGTGGGTTTCGTTGCAGCGCAGATTGGGGGGACCCACGGCTATTCGACCGAACGTGGCAGTGCGACAGGCACAACTCGGCCCATCTGGCGCCCCCGATGCTCTTGAACTATCAACTTAGAGCCAAACCGAGACCATGGGACACAAAACGGTGTTTTCGGCCACCTGTGAAGCCAAGGGCCATACGCTGAAGCCCAGGCATTCATACAACAGCTGACTAATGAGGAACAGCTAGCGTATGGATGCATGGAGCAACGTTGGAGCTGGATGAGCCCGGTTGCGCCTGTCGCACTGCCACGGTCGTAGTGAAGACCATGGGACACAAAACGGTGTTTTCGGCCACCTGTGAAGCCCAGGACCATACGCTGATGCCCAGGCATTCATACTACAGCTGACTAATAACGAACAGCTAGCGTATGGATGGCTGGATATCGGCGTGTTGCTCCTGGGCCTCGAGGACGGCGGAAACCACAGTTTTTAGACACTTTGTCTCGAATTGGCTCTGCGCGGCTATTTCGGAAGCATCGTTAGCGCTGGATAGGCCCAGTTGTGCCTGTCGCACTGCCACGGTCGTAGGGCGCAGATTGGGGTGACCCACGGCTATTCAACCGAACGTGGCAGGGCGACAGGCACAAACGGGCCCATTTAGCGCCAACGGTGCTCCCGAACTAGCCACGCAGAGCCAATTCGAGACAAAGGGTCTCAAAACTGTGACTTCCGCCGTCCTCGAGGCCCAGGAGCAATAGGCCGATATACAGGCGTCCATACGCTAGCTGTTCGTTATTAGTCAGCTGGTGTATGAATGCATGGGCATTGGCGTATGGTTCTGGGCTTCTCAGACGGCCGAAACCACCGTTTTGAGCCCCATGGTCTCGGTTTGGCTCTGGGTTGCTAGTTCGAGAGCATCGGGGGCGCTGGATGGGCCGGGTTGTGCCGATCCCACTGCCACGGTGGTGGTGAATAGCCGTGGGTGATCTATATGGGGCGAGTGTCGTGGGTTTCGGTATCCCTGGAGCGCAGGTTGGTGGGACCCACGGCTATTCAACCGACCGTGGCAGTGGGAAAGGCACAACCCGGCCGCCCAGCGCCTCTGGTGCTCCCGAACTAGCAACCCAAAGCCAAACAAAGACCACGGGGCTGAAAACGATGTTTTCGGCCATCTCAGGAGCCCAGGACCATACACCGATGCCCAGGCATTCATACAACAGCTGACTAATAACGAACAGCTAGCGTATGGATGCCTGGATATCGGCGTGTTGCTCCTGGGCCTCGAGGGGGCGGCGGTCACCACAGTTTTGAGACCATTTGTTTCGAATTGGCTCTGCGTGGCTAGTTCGAGAGCATTGTTTGCGCTGGATGGGACCGTTTGTGCCTGTCGCTATGGCACGGTCGGTTGAATAGCCGTAAGTCCCCCCAATCTGCGCTCCAACGAAACCCACGACACCCGCCACTGGACCACTCACGGCTATTCACTACGACCGTGGCAGTGCGACAGGCAAAACCGGGCCCATCCAGCGCAACGATGCTCCCGAACTAGCCACGCAGAGCCAATTCGAGACAAGTGGTCTCAAAACTGTGGTTTCCGCCGTCCTCGAGGCCCAGGAGCAACACGCCGATATCCAGGCGTCCATACGCTAGCTGTTCGTTATTAGTCAGCTGTTGTATGAATGCCCGGGCATCGGCGGATGGTCCTGGGCTTCTCAGATGACCGAGACCACCGTTTTCAGCCCCATGATCTCGAATTGGCTCTGGGTTGCTAGTTCGGCAGCATCGAGGGCGCTGAATGGGCCTGGTTGTACCTGTTCCACTGCAACGGTCGTAGTGAGTAGCCGTGGGTGGTCCATATCGGGGCAGGTGTCGTGGGTTTCGTAGGAGCGCAGATTGGGAGGACCCACGGCTATTCAGCCGACATTTGCAGTGCGACAGGCAGAAACGCGCCCATCCAGCGCCAACGGTGATCCCGAACTAGCCACGCAGAGCCAATTCGAGACAAAGGGTCTCAAAACTGTGGTTTCCGCCGTCCTCGAGGCCTAGGAAAAACACGCCGATATCCAGGCGTCCAAACACTAGCTGTTCGTTATTAGTCAGCTGGCGTATGAATGCCTGGGCATCGGCGTATTGTACTGGGCTTCTCAGACGGCCGAAACAACGTTTTTGAATCCTTTTGTCTCGAATTGGCTCTGCGTGGCTAGTTCGGGAGCAACGTTGGCGCTGGATATGCCCGTTTGTGCCTGTCGCACTGCCACGGTCGCCACGGTCTGCGCTCCAACGAAACCCACGACACCCGCTCCGATATGGACCACCCACGGCTATTCACTACGACCGTAGCAGTGAGACAGGTACAACCAGGCACATTCAGCGCCCCCGATGCTGCCGAACTAGCAACCCAGAGCCAACTCGAGAGCGAGGGTCTCAAAACTGTGGTTTCGGCCGTCCTCGAGGCCCAGGAGCAAGACGCCGGTCTCCGGATATCCATACGCTAGCTGTTCGTTATAAGTCAGCTGTTGTATAAATGCCTGGGCATCGGCGTATGGTCCTGGGCTTCTCAGATGGCCGAAACCACCGTTTTCAGCCCCATGGTCTCGGTTTGGCTTTGGGCTGCTAGTTCAAGAGCACCGGGGGCGCCGGACGGGCAGGGTTGTGCTTTTCCCACTGCCACGGTCGGCTGAACAGCCGTGGGTCCCACCAACCTGCGCTCCAGGGACACCGAAACCCACGACACTCGCCCCATATAGATCACCCACGGCTATTCACCACCACCGTGACAGTGAGAAAGGCACAACCCCGCCCATCCAGCGCCCTCGTAGCTTTTGAACTAGCAACCCAGATCCAAATCGAGACCATGGGGCACAAAACGGTGGTTTCGGCCATCTGTGAAGCCCAGAATCATACGCCGATGCCCAGGCATCCATACAACAGCTGACTAATAACGAACAGCTAGCGTATGGATGCCTGGATATCGGCGTGTTGCTCCTGGGCCTCGAGGACGGCCGAAACCACAGTTTTGAGACCCTCGGTCTCGAATTGGCTCTGGTTTGCTAGTTCGACGGCATCGGAGGCGCTGAATGGCCTGGTTGTACCTGTCCCACTGCCACGGTCGTAGTGAATAGCCGTGGGTGGTCCATATCGGGGCGGGTGTCGCGGGTTTCGTTGGAGCGCAAATTGGGGGGACCCACGGCTATTCAACCGACCGTGGCAGTGCGACAGGCACAAACGAGCCCATCCAGCGCCAACGATGCTCCCGAACTAGCCACGCAGAGCCAATTCGAGACAAAGGGTCTCAAAACTGTGGTTTCCGCCGTCCTCGAGGCCCAGGAGCAAGACGCCGGTCTCCAGGCATCCATACGCTAGCTGTCCGTTATTAGTCAGCTGTTGTATGAGTGCCTGGGCATCGGCGTATGGTCCTGGGCTTCCCAGACGGCTGAAACCACCGTTTTGTGTCCCACGGCCTTGGTTTGGCTCTGGGTTGCTAGTTCGAGAGCATCGGGGGCGCTCGATGGGCCGGGTTGTGCCTTTTCCACTGCCACGGTGGTGGTGAATAGCCGTGGTTGATCTATATGGGGCGAGTGTCGTGGGTTTTGGAGTCCCTGGAGCGCAGATTGGTGGGACCCACGGATATTCAACTGACCGTGGCAGTGGGAAAGGCACAACCCGGCCCATCTGGCGCCCCCGATGCTCTCGAACTAGCAACTCACAGCCAAACCGAGACCATGGGACTCAAAACGGTGGTTTCGGCCGTCTGGGGAGCCCAGGACCATACGCCGATGCCCAGGCATTCATACAACAGCTGACTAATAACAAAAAACTTGCGTATGGATGCCTGGAGACCGGCGTCTTGCTCCTCGGCCTCGAAGACGGCCGAAACCACAGTTTTGAGACCCTTTGTCTCGAATTGGCTCTGCGTGGCTAGTTCGCGAGCATCGTTGGCGCTGGATGGGCCCGTTTGTGCCTGTCGCACTGCCACGGTCGGTTGAATAGCCGTGGGTCCCCTCAATCTGCGCTCCAACAAAACCCACGACACCCGCCCCGATATGGACCACCCACGGCTATTCATTACGACCGTGGCAGTGCGACAGGAACAACCGGGCCCATCCAGCGCAACGATGCTCCCGAACTAGGCACGCAGAGCCAATTCGAGACAAAGGGTCTCAAAACTGTGGTTTCCGCCGTCCTCGAGGCCCAGGAGCAACGCGCCGATATCCAGGCGTCCATTCGCTAGCTGTTCGTTATTAGTCAGCTGGCGTATGAATGCCTGGGCATCGGCGTATGGTATTGGGCTTCTCAGACGGCCGAAACTACGTTTTTGAATCCTTTTGTCTCGAATTGGCTCTGGATAGCTAGTTCGGAAGCATCGATGGCGCTAAGTGGGCCCGGTTGTGCCTGTCGCATTGCCACGGTCGGTTGAATAGCCGTGGGTCCCCCCAATCTGCGCTCCAACGAAACCCACGACACCCGCCCCGATATGGGCCACCCACGGCTCTTCACTACGACCGTAGCAGTGGGACAGGTACAACCAGGGCCCTTCATCGCCCCCGATGCTGCCGAACTAGCAACCCAGATCCATCTCGTGACCGAGGGTCTCAAAACTGTGGTTTCGGCCGTTCTCCATGCTCAGGAGCAAGACGCCGATATCAAAGCATCGATACGCTAGTTGTTCGTTATAAGTCTGCTGGTGTATGAATGCCTGGGCATCGGTGTATGGTCCTGGGCTTCTCAGACGGCCGAAACCACCGTTTTGAGCCCCACGGTCTTGGTTTGGCTTTGGTTTGCTAGTTCGACAGCATCGGGGGCGCTGAATGGGCCTGGTTGTACCGGTCCCACTGCTACGGTCGTAGTGAATAGCCGTGGGTGGTCCATATAGGGGCGGGTGTCGTGGGTTTCGTTGGAGCGCAGATTGGGGGGACCCACGGCTATTCAACCGACCGTGGCAGTGCGACAGGCACAACTGGGCCTATTCAGCGCCCTGATGCTCCTGAACTAGCTATCCAGAGCTAATTCGAGACAAACGGATTCAAAAACGTGGTTTCGGCCGTCAGAGAAGCCCAGTACCATACGCCGATGCTCAGGCGTTCATACGCAAGCTGACTAATAACGAACAGCTAGCGTATGGACGCCTGGATATCGGCGTGTCACTCCTGGGCCTCGAGGACGGCGGAAACCACAGTTTTGGGACCCTCTGTCTGGAATTGGCTCTGCGTGACTATTTCGGGAGCATCGTTGCGCTCGATCGGCCTGTCGCACTGCACATCTGGGAAGACCAGGTTCATACGCCGATGCCCAGGCATCCATACAACAGCTGACTTATAACGAACAGCTACCGTATGGATGCCTCGAGACCGGCGTCTTGCTCCTGGGTCTCGAGGACGGCGGAAACCACAGTTTTGAGACCCTTTGTATCGAATTGGCTCTGCGTGGCTAGTTCGGGAGCATCGTTGGCGCTGGATGGGCCCGTTTGTACCTGTCGCACTGCCACGGTCGGTTG
>JAIFOV010000038.1:0-210665 GCA_020654155.1 Novius pumilus | reverse complement strand
TTGACGTGATAGGCTTCGCGCCGACATGCGATTATTCAGTCGCAAAACTGTTTTTTTATAAGAGAGAACACCCACATCGTACGTAGGAGTTATCTCTCATAAAAAACAGTTTCGCGACTAAATAATCGCATCTCGGCGCGAGGCCATAACGTCTTATAAATCGATGAAAACGGGTGCACGAACGAAAACCATGACGTTAATCGTAGCGTTCCTTAAGGAGTTGGAGTACAAATTTGGAAGTACGACTCTATTCCCCACATAGTACGCACCAGGAACCCAAGAATTAACATAACAGCAAGGAAGCCACATATCAAAATAACAATTATATGAGAGTAAGTTAAACACATCAGTTTAACAAATGTATGATTATTGAAAGAAATGCTTCATTCTGCATCATGGGAATATTCTTGTGTGACGTTCAAAGAAGTGCTAGAATTGAGGTTCTTCTAAAAGCAATTACATTTAACTGGTCCTAATATTCTAAGGGTGCGTAAGCAGTGAAAAAAAAAAGTTTATATGGGACGTTCAACAATGCTATAATTTAAAACCTAAAGTGCAACCAAAATTGATATCGACAGCCAGTACATCGCCAGCTTATGCCTGCGGGGGGAGGGTGGCAATGGGGCAATATTATGGAGGATTAATAGGTAGGGAAATCAATTGCTAGCTGCATTCGATCTCTATGGGGAAGAGCATCTGCCCGCCCCCTTTGCCCGCCCATCTTAACGATACCTTTGATTGTCATACTCTGAATATTAATTTTTTTTTGTTATAGTGTTTCCTGTACCGATGAAAACCTTTCCTTTTTGTTCGAAAATACACGTATTAATATTTTCAGGCGTCCACGTAAGAAAGTGATATATATCGCCACGCCTACCTATCGTAGAAAGTTGACAATTACATGCAACTGTGCGGGAATGTCTTTCCCGCAGGGGTAAAACCAGTTTGATCCGTGCGGGAAAGTGGTGACATCGAAATAAAACTACGCCAAGTAGATAGAAGTAAATGAAAAGTTTAGTTCGTATATCTCATCTATAATATCCATAAATTGGGAACCGAATTGACTCTTGCGCGCACAGATCGACAACCTCTTGTGCTTCTTCTTCTTCTTCCTTTTCTTTGTCTAGGGCTACTATGGCCATCTGGACACCCTCTTGTGCGGAACTGTGGGTACTCTGTGGGGAACGATCGGTTCGCTATGCATGATAGGTGCGGAAATCTGGATCACTATTTTATTTATTGCACTTGTGCGTGCTACGTTGAGAACTGTGTCGTTACTTCGAAATAGTGTTGGGTCGCTCAATAATGAGTAGTTAACTTTGAACGGTATATATAGTCGAGTGAACTGTAAGGTGCTGCTCACTCGAGCGAATGAGCGGCTCCTTCGAATTGAGGGGCACCATTGAAAAGAAGAGCACATTGGAAAAGAGCGGCTCATTTGAAAAGATTCGCTCATTCCGATCGAGCGACAACTTCAGTATGTGCGACTCCCCTGAAATGAACGGTTCTTTCCAATTGTGACTGGTTGAATATGAGTTTTAATGAAATATAAACCCTTCGATTAGAGTTAAATTTGAAAGTTTTGTCCAAAAATTTAATAAGCTGTTCGGCAGTTTGAATGAAACCATTAAATTCAATCAGTATAATGGGCCTTTCCCATGATTTTTTTTTATTGCATAATTAAATGAAGTAAGTCAAAATTAACAGATTCCCAAAAAATTTTTTTCTAAATCCTCTTAGTTTTTTATAAAAAAAATAAAATCGATTTGAAAGGCGGGAAATCTGAATTTTAAATTTTATGTATAACCGGCAACATGGGAATGAGATTCGAACCATCTACTATTCCGTTGCTTAGGAACAATGACATAGATACTTAGAAGTTTTAAAGTTCTATGCGTAGATAACCTTAAAACCTAAGTTACATTGAGTCTTAAGCAATGTTGCCAGCTTCAGTCAAATTTGATTGGATACTTTCATACAACTGACCAATGAAAAATTCTTACTTATATGAGTTACATTGAGTCTAAGCAATGTTGCCAGCTTCAGATTTTAACATAACTTTAAATTAAGATTTCTCAATAACTATATCACCAATATTAATGATTAGGAAATTTTTGTGCGTTGAAAAAATCTATTTTTGTGTACAACCGTCAAATTTTAAATCCCCACCGCATGGGAAAGGCCCATTGGTATGAACAAATCCGAAAATTTGCGGGTAAATCAAACTTCATGAGGACACTTTTGAAGATTAGGTACGTCATTTCTGTTTCTAACGGAAACTGATAAAAATATTATTATTTCAAACAGAATAGCCTATATGTGACCATGCCCGAAAAAAGGGACCTTATGCTTAAAAGCGTGGTTTCGAGAAAAACGCGTTTAAAGTGTGATTTTTCGAGTATGGCATTGCTTTTTCAAATGCTTGTATCTCCGCCACTTTTGAAGTTAGAGAGATGGGACAATGTTCATTCAAAAGAGGAAGAGTAGCAGTATACCAAACCACCAATAACTCAAAACCGTTAATTTTAGGCATAAGGGCCCTTTTTTCGGGCACGGTCACATATATTATTTTAAATTAATTTGATATACAGGCTGTCCCACCATGATGGCCTACTAGAAATATGTAGAGAATGACTTAATACTACTTCATGAAATTCCATATCTGAGTTTCGGTAACTATGATGTTCCTCTGGAAAATATTTTCATGTCTGTCACACTTCGGGTTTTACCGGAAATGTCGTCAACTTCCGTTCTTCAATTGAGATACCCCAGTATTTTTACTCCATTAGATTCATCAACGACGAAATCATGCGACATTTTCCTATTTTTTCCAAAAGAATTAGATGAAAAATCGTGATCACGAAAAAAATTTGAATTCATTTTCGCAGTTTTCCCAGGAAAAATCTTCATTTTCAGAACCTTGTCGGAACAAATATTGAAGTTTTTTTTCAATAACTGAAATTAAAATTGATAATACAGGTGGTTACAAATTCATTGTCGAAGTGAGGTGTGACGAAAACATGAAAACTGGATTTTTTCAAATAGCAACCCCATTTTTTAATCACATTTACGAAAAGAACTTTGGAAATTAATGTGACCCTTCCTAACCCATTCATGTTTTAAAATGAATATTAAGGGAGATATACCGGAATTTTTCCAAATGTTCGACGATGACAGTATGATAAAGGGGAAGAACAGTGAATAAAAATTAAAATTTATAACAATAATTCGATATGTCTAGGCATTTCAGTACTCGTTTCTGTACAGATTGTGCAGTTGTTCGTACTTCGATCGGATCAAGAGTATCGAATGCTTCGGCTATCTTCAATCTGAGGTGTTGTTCATTCTCGATTTCATCCGAATAAACAATTTCTTTAATTTTACCCCATGAATAAAAGGAAAAAGGACTCAGATTGGGTGATCTTTGTGGTCAAAGAAAAGCTTAATCCACCTGGAACCAAAGATCGAAAACCAGTCCAAGTGGCAATTCATCCAAGACGCCTTCAACAACATCATTTAGAATTCTCAAAAAATTATTCGCGTTCAAGTTTTTATTGCACATGAAATATTTGACTCTATCATCCATCATAAGACAGAAAACTTTAACTGTGAACGGATGTTGTTCCTCTTCTGCAACTGCCAAAGGGTTATTACGTGACCAGTAGTGCTGATTCCTTCTATTGAATACTCTGCTGGCAAAGTTTAACCAGAAAATTAGCAACTGAGTTTTGATTAAAACATATTAACAGAACAAATTAAGTCATTTAGTTGCAATTTCTGAAGTCACATGAATTTAAAAGGATGGAAATTATGCTTCGATGACATTCGCGATAATCCTAAATCGACACAAACAGATCTCATAGATGCTCCAGGAGATGCTTCGAAAAATGTCGACACGTTTCTCTCATCATATAATACTATCATTTTCTTCGTGCACGGTTAAGTAGCTATCTCGTATTCAATATAGTTTCCCTTGATGCTCAAAAATTTTTCTCATCATCGGAGGTAAATCAGGATACTTCTCATTGAAAGCTCTATAAGCTCGTTCGACTATCCTACCGCTCTCAACGAATATTATTAATAAGTCACAAAACACTTGATTTGAATATTGCTCAATTTTGAAAATTTTTCAAACGAGAACCGAAACAATGAATATCATCTAATGGGTTTTCAGAAATGTGTTTAATTTTTGGAGAATAATGTGTAGTATCTATAAACCTGTTTCTGTTTCACACATTTTCGAGATCAAAGATTCAAGTAACCTCTAGATACCTCTTAGATACCTGCGGTAAAGACGAATTTCATTATAATTTCATGATTTTGATGTTATTTATTAATTAGTAATAGTTGTGCCCCCCAGAGTGAAGGAATTTTTCAGAAGAGAGCTCTCGTCATATTGAATTTCATGTTCCTCTCCTTTATCATGCTGTCATGGTCGAACATTTCGAAAAATTCCGGAAGATCTTCCTTAATATTCATTTTAGATCATGAATGAGTTAGGTAGGGTCACATTCATTTCCAACGTTCTTTTCAAAGAGATGATTGAAAAATGGGGTTGCCATTTGAAAAAATCGAGTTTTCGTTACACCTCAGTTCGACGATGAATTTGTGATGTGTATTAATTATCAATTGCAATTTCAGTTATTGAAAAAGAAACTTCAATAAGGACTTGTTCTGACAAGCTCTTGAAATGAAAATATTTCTTCGGAAAACTGCGAAAATAAAGACGTTTCAAGAAAGGATTTATATTAAAATTTTTTTCGTTACCATGATTTTTCAGTTAATTCTCTGAGAAAAAAATAGAAAATGTACACTGTTCGCTTGATTTCGTCGTTGATAAATCTGATGGAATAAAAAAACTGGGGTGTCTCGATTCAAAAACGGAAGTTGACGTGATTTCCAGGAAAACCAGAAGTGTGACAGACATGAAAATATTTTCCAGAGGAACATACATCACAGCTACCGAAACTTAAGCCGGCGACTGACTATAGGCGAACGGCGTAATGTAATATTCGGGACGATTTTTGTTACATTACGTGAAGTGGCGACTGACTTGAGCAGAACAGTTTTAACGAACGTTCGCGCCACATTTTCGGGCGTTCCGTTTGGAGTAGTATTCCGCAACTTATCGACGATGTCGGACTTTGTTATCGGCAATTCTTATAAAGTTCTGAAGAAAAAGAGAGCCAAACGTTGGTATAACTCTCGATTAAACTTATGATTTTTTCATGCGACCAAACACTGATTTCAGTTGCCGTTATCATTTCACCGCCCAAAGTGGCGACTGACTTGTAATGTAACCATCAAAGATGTTCGGCAAAAAACCGACCGCCGATGGATCGCCCAGATGTTCACCCCGAATGCTCGGTTCGGGGTTCGTTTCTGCGACTGACTGGCGAATTTACAGTTACATTACGCCGTTCGCCTATAGTCAGTCGCCGGCTTTAGATATGTCATTTCATGAGGTAGTATCATGCCGTTCTTCAGATATTTCTATCGTCTATACAGGATGTGCCACCACGATGGATCTATGGCTAAGTTTTACTGTTTCCGAGATATTTTGAAAATTATATTAAATAAAAAAGTATTGTTTAAATAGGAAATGATACAATATTTTTCCGATATATTATTATCATGAAATTAATAAGCAGTAGCAAAACGGTAATGAAGCGAACGAGACGTAAGTTTAG
The DNA here is from genome assembly GCA_020654155.1 of Novius pumilus. Taxonomy (NCBI): domain Eukaryota; kingdom Metazoa; phylum Arthropoda; class Insecta; order Coleoptera; family Coccinellidae; genus Novius; species Novius pumilus. Next base: position 204,975 of record JAIFOV010000038.1, on the reverse strand, counting down.
AGCAAATGACGATGCAATTGCAATATCTTTCATTCGATCGTTCGTTTTGTATGAGCTCAGTGGATCGTGGCACTCAGTATTGTTCGTTCGTTCGAAGTAACGAACTGTGGAATGCCACGATACAGTATCGCGTAGATCATTGTACGGTTCAATACGAATGATCCATCAGTCTTCGATATTTTTGCTTGGGTGGGTCGATACCCACCACACACAACTCGATAGTTGTGCACTAGAGGCGAATCAGGAAAGGAATTTAGTCTGCGATATGCGGCTTGTCCCATGCGAGTCGGGTTCAACTGAATACGAATACTCGACCAAGAGTGCGGAACACTAGATAAAAAAGCACCATCCATACTAAAAGCGTTTGACTGTTGTGACGCATCTATCTCTCTTCCACTTTGTCGCCATCTGATGCATTCGAGTCCGACACTAAACAACCGAAGTACACTTCCTGTTTTGTCGATTGTTCTTTGTAATAATCTTATTTCTTACAACAACAGTTGAGGCAAAAAAAACAATAACTTATAATAAAAAGTTGATTGACGATTAAATCATTATCACAATATCACACAATATCACAATAGCATGAAAAATATCCGCACGATTCGTATGGGCTAGGTCTATTTTCATCACAATATTAATTTTTTAATTTTCATTTTAGTTTTATTTGAAATGTTAACATGTACCAAGGTTCTCGAAATCGGAAAAAAACGTTACTCACTTCAACACTACTACCAGACGCGTGCGCTCATGTCTAAATTTTAAAAGAAATACAAACGAACAATCACTCACTCGATTGCCAAAAACAAATTTAATTTTCGTTTATATCATCTCCATGATAATCAAAGATACATCTATTCTGTATCACGAATTTAGTCATCTTGATACATACTGCTATTCAAGGGCGGATCCAGGATTTTGTTTTTAAAACACTTCCGCACGTGTTTTGAAAAGCTCTACATCATACTCATACTTCAATATACCATTTCTTTATACACTGCCTGAATTGCTTTTGTAAAATTCGTAACCAAATGTTTGTTTATCGTTATGACAAACGATCAAATTGTATAGAAGAATTCAAAGTTTTTCAAGAAACAATTTCGATTCGATACATGATACATTAGGGCGACCGTCCATATAGGCGATTTAAGTTGCATGAGAGCAAAAAATGGTCTAGCTCGAAAAGTACCCAGCTACCAGATATTCGATTTTTAACACTTTTACGATACGCTTAAGAAAGGTTCAATTTATGGGAACTTCGGAAGGGATATCCGTTTTCATTCAGACTCGCGCTATGTACTCATGTACATAGGTATAAAGGGAAGGGATAGGATGTGGAGCATATTTTTTTTACGAAAGTGAAAATTACGTCGTGTACAGGTTCACTTTCAATTTAATTTAAATTGAGCATAAGTTTTATGGGATTTGAATGAAAAAAAGAGTTCTTTTTCAAAATTCCCATAAATTGAACCGTCTCGAGCGTGCAGCGTAAAAGTGTCAAAAATCGAATATTTGGTAGCTGGGTACTTTTCGAGGTAGACCATTTTTTGCTCTCATGCAACTTAAATCGCCTATTTGGACGGTCAATCTCCAGGAACTGTAGAAATTTATTTATTTGTTTGAATTGTAATGCATTGTGAAGAAGAATAACAATTTGGCACATTGATAATGTTAGACATATTTCTTGTCAGGGGTCAAGTGCGGGCCACAGATTCTCACTGGGCACTACGGCCCCGTGATTCTAGAGGACCCACTTTTTCAGATGTAGACGGCCTTTAAGGTTCAATGATGATGTTTTAAAAATTTAGCAAAGGATCTTTTTGTAGATAGATTTTCAAGCAATGGTTTTAATGTGTCCAGGGCCACAAATGGTTTAAACACGGCCCTGGCCGTATATGGTGTCTGGGAATAATCAAGTTGTTTCGATTCCTTGGAACGAAAAGAAGATTCGGATGGTTCACATATGGTCGATAGGTCGGGCGACGCGACGCGACGCGACGGTCGATACGATAGATAGCGACAATAAACACGTGTGAATTAAAAGTTGCCCAACCGAACGTATCGAAGCAGACTTCGAAGCGACTAGAATCAAGGTCTTAATTTCGCTCCCGGGTAACAAGATGTGATGTCATTCTGACATCACCGGGAAATGTTGTGGCTCTATTGTGATCTGTTGATCGCCGCGGTGCGGCGATGGACATTTGCGAGTGGCCGGTTATGTTGAAAAGAACTGAAACTGAAAGAAAATGTGGTTGGTTTTATGAAGAAATAAAAGAATAGCCGTCAGTCTACCGTCGAATCGAATCTACACGAATATCGGAATTGGGAATATGATGTACGTATGCGTTTAGTGTCATGTGGTCGCGACGGCAGCGGCTAATTCAGCACCATTTTACTGTTCTCACTTCTCTTAAATCAATAGTAGCTGACGTCAGAGTGGGTGCCGGTGGGGCGCTATCAGCGAAGTGAGGGGGGCAGTGCACTTGATGTAACTTGGCTCGTAGTGTCATGTATCGCGCAAGTGGTTTCGCTAACTGCCTCATGTTTTTGGACCTTTTGCCGCTCGTTTCCCCGTAGACGTAGTAGCAATAACAATAGTTTTGATTCCGTCTATTTCGTTTTGTGGTGTTTGTTCACTGTGCGACAAACACACACACATTCACACGCGCGCGTATGTGCGGTTCTCGTTTTTTCTCCTCTTCGATTAGACTAAGTAACGTGTTCAGTGGCCTTCACCGGTTTATTAGTGTTGACATTGAAGGTCTCTCGACGCCAAGACTCTGCAAAAGGCCAGTGGGGGTCAACTATTCGAATTTTTATTAGGCGCAGCTATTCACTGGTAATTAAAGCTTATTTTTCACAGTTATCACTTCTGAGATGATCCAATAGCCGCCTTATCATTCTCACATGACCTGTGACCTGTGCGCTTCCTATCGTTCGTTTTAGGGCGCAAATCTGCCGCAGCATCTTCATTAATCCCTTGTAGAAAATCAAAATTCTTTCGATTTTGAAGTTGCTGCTGTATTTGAATGAATCGGCAACTTCAGATTTTCATATTGAACAACTGCAACGAAACTGGCATGTAGTTGCGATGTTGAAAACATGTTGTTGGTACATAATACATATTACGTACTCCGATTGTTCCTCCAAACATTGAGAATGAAACTGATGATTTGGATCATAATTAATGATTAATTAATTATTTTTATGTTTTGTTATTATTCGCGAATGCGGTCGCTACAGCATCTGATCCGATGTTTACGCTTGACAGTTCACTCCGCAGGAAATGTCGATGCTGTTCTGCTGGTTGCAGTATTATTGGCGCCATTCGAACACGCATCTTTTGCCTGGCACCTTTCTCTATTCTATGACACATCAATTACAACAACTCGCATTTTACAATCATTTTTTTATTTGAAAATTTTTTTCCAACTCTTTGAATTCGTGTAGTGGTAGTATGTTTTCATTATTCATACGCAGATTTGTTTATAAACAATACATAACGGTAATTTTATCAACTCAACAATTCATGTTGATTTTCGATATTCCAACTTCTCATGACAACCTAACAACGAAGGTACCTTCTTATCGTTATTTTTTCTCTTTGCAGATGGCAGTGACAGTTGTAGAAATGACGGTGAGCTCAATTATTTCATTCATTTACTCAGTAAACAGGTAAAGTGAAGAGTCCGAGAAAATTTTTTGTGAAAGTGAGAAATTCAAAGGATTATAATGAATTCTAACATCTTAATATAACATTCAGTTTGATTTCAAAGAATCAATCCATGCGAGAGCTTCTTAATCTCAATTTTTCTTTGAATTTGATATCGGATACCTAAGTAAGTTGGAATAAATTCAATTCTCTTCTCTGTTTGGTAAATACTTTACGTCTTCCATAATTCATAATTATGTTTACGACATCTAATTACACGAATTTCAATGTTAATGTTCTTCCGGTTTAACCGAAAGGACACGATAATCATTATTATTGCTGAACTCGATACGAGTATACATCCAAAGAAACTCTTCAAAAAATTGAATGCAATGAATATGTACGTATAAGGCTGTATAATCCTATCCAAGAAACTACATATTCCTATCGCACTCGGGATAAGGAAAATTTCCAATCAAGTCTGGACGATTTTGAGAGACATTTACTACCTCAAAGTAGCTTTGGGTCGTTCGTTGATTTAAAGTGTGCGGTCTCTTCTCGCTCCGCTGACCAACCCACCCAAACGTGCCGTTCAGTGTCGTTCTTCCGTTCAAAGTAACGAATCGTACAGTGAGCTACGTACACTGTGTCGTGGCATTCCACAGTTCGTTACTTTGAACGAACGAACAATACTGAGTGCCACGAACACACTGAGTTCGTACGAAACGAACGATACTGCAATTGCATCGCCGTTTGCTCTATACGTCTCACTCGTTCGCTTCATTATCAAATGTGCTACTTTTTTCTAATAATTATTAATTTCAAAATGATAATATATCGGAAAAATATTTCATCATTCCCTATCCAAAAAACATATTTTTAACACATTTTTAAAAATATTTCGGAAACGATAAAAAATCAATTAGCTATATATGAAATGAGTATTTTTATGATTTTTCGAAACAGAAATGAAGTTTGATTCACCCCCAAGGGAGGATTTTTTCACTCAGTGTTCCTTATAAAGATCGAAATTAATCGTTTCATTCAAACTACAGAAGAGCTCATTGAATATTTTTGAGCATACATTTTCAGACAACACTTTCAAATTTAAATCGAATCGAAAGATTCATACATATTTCATTGAAATTCATATTGAACCAGTCACAATTCGAAAGAACCGTTCATTTCAGGGGAGTCGCACAGTTCGACAGTCTCACGATTACACGAAGGTTGTGTTGGTAGGGTGTTTTTGTTGAAATCATTCCAAAATCTTTGTATGCCTTGTCTAGGGCATTCAACTTTTGCATCCTTATGTCAAAGTTGGGATTATTATTTTTGCTGAAATATTCAGTTCATGAAAACTAACTCGCTCCTTCAATCTCCTAAAGGACCTTGAAGATGCATTCACGCCATTTAAAACTTCATCATCTATATTAGCTTTCGAATTGATTGTGCTACCTTGGTGGTTTGAAATGTTCGATATATTGTAAGGGTGGATTTGAAATATAGATGATATTCGGCTGGGTGATTAGTGGTGTTGACATTAACTTAGTCTTGCTAATGTTAATTTTCAAATTTCAGGTTTCGTAAGCCCATAATATGTTTCCAACACTGGTTGTAATTCTTATGTTGAATTTGAAACCAAATAATAGGTGTCGGGGTATGGTAATATTTTCCGTAATACCTATGTTTTAGTACGCGTCCTAGCCAGTTCTCTTTCCTGCAATTGAGTGTCAGCCATAAATATTTGAGCCGTAACGAATACATTAATAAATAGTAAAGGAGTTATTACGCAAACCTGTCGACCTCCTGTAGTAGTTATAAAATCTTCAATGGGTTTGATATTATACAAAACCATTGCCATGTAATTCTTTGCAAATCTTCGGGAAATTCACAGGTATTCCAAAACCTTGCATAATTACCCCTAAGGTTTCTCTATTTATAGAATCGAAAGCTTTGTGGAAATCGATGAATGCGATGAATAGTTTGGACAGTTGTTCTTGGATTTTTCCTTGAATTTGTCTATGATTAAATATGAGATCTATGGTTCCTCTCTTAACTCTAAAATAATCTTGCGGTTCAGGCAATAAGTGCTCCATATGCTTAGGCAAACGAATGCTTATCACTTCAGACAATATTTCAACTCCAACCGAAAGCAAGGAAATATCACGGTAGCTGTCACATTTTGAAGCACTACCCATCTTTTTAAATAAATTAGTAATTAAAGCGTTTCTGAAATCCTGCAGTACATAAGATTTCGACCAAATTAAGTTACACCAGACACAAATATCCTGTAGAGTTTCAGTTGAAAGAAACTTGAAAATTTCAGTTCGAATTACATCATATCCCGTAGCTCCATTATTCTTTAGATGATCTATTGCAAATTCGATCTCTGCTTTACTAATTTCATTATTCAGCAATAGATTAAGATGATGTTGAAGCAAAGTTTTGAGTTCTTCGAGATTTACTGTTTTGGAGATTCAGTATAGAAAAGTAATGTTTTTTCCACCTCTTATATTTATCTCATCCCGTAGAGAGTTTTCTTGCTAATCACTTTTCGGACAAATTTTTCTTGAGTTTACACCATAAATTTCTTTCAGGGCATTGATTGCGAATGTCCGCATATTCTTCAATTTTCTTTGTTTTTAAACATGGTCAAGAAAGCCATCTCTTATTTGGAGTTCATTAATGACAAAATTAAACACTGGGAAATTGACATTTCTCGAATATGTTTTCCTTTCAATAATAAAAATTTGTCGTGAGATTTCTCATCATGTGGTTTCTTTTGCAGAGTTTGATGAGCATGGTATCCTATCAACCAAGCACTTAATTTGAATGCATTTTCCTGGAATCAACTAGCTTGATTTCTCTGTTTTATATTACAGAGAACACAATGACATTTACTTTATATGTTCTCTTTCCGTCCTGCCCAAAATTCTTCTACATCGTGGTCACTTTGTGATGAAAATTGTAATCTGTTAATTATTTCACTCTTGATTTTTACTGTAATTTCATTATCTTGCATTGTTTCCATATTTATACGTTCTATCTCATAAGCGGTTTATGTTTGACCTGAGCTTAGTTTCAAAAATAACATCTTGGATTCAACTAATCGATGGTCCATCCAGCGTTCGACATTTGTGATGTGCAATTCATCAATTCAGATATTCACATAATCAATTAAATACCAATGACTAGAACGGGATAACCCTTTGTGTCATTAAATTTGTCCTTTTGATGAAAAAGAGTATTGGTGATAATTAAATTATATTCTGCACATTGACAACAGAAGATCTCCATTGGCATTGCTGTTTCCGATAACTCCAGCCCAGATATGTATTTGCTTTTCTATCAGCGCTAGGATTGAAGTATTCGCTTATTACTTTAGATTTTGTTAAATATATTTACGAGTTCGAAAAAAAAAATATTTTGGACTTTAATATCAGAATTAAGTGTACGCCTATAACATTTGCATGAGTTTTATCTCGCAACTGATATCTAAGGAAAGCAATACATGTCCCGCTAGACGGGACATTTGCTCAATGAAGGTGAAAGAATCAGCAACTGAGAATGTAAATGTTCCTAGCCGCAAAATCAGTTCTTACTAATATTACGTTGGATATCACGAAGATAATTATCAAAAGGGAAAGGGTGCGTGTGTTGAGATGCATCGGGATCCAAAAAGACGAGTTCATGGACCTTCTTACTTTCATCTTTGATTCGAATTACTTTTGTTTCCAGGAGAGGTTTTACAAAGAAGAATGAGCCTGTCCTAACGAGATAAAATCGACTTAACCTTCGTAGACACCACCAAACCAGAAAACAAATACGTAGTCCTACCATTAATCGTACAACTACCTCTAAATCTGGAAAATATATTCAAACCACATCAAATTTAAATCCTCAACTTAATACAGAATTCATTCGTCACATAAAGACCAAATGCCGGCAATGTTCAAATCGGAATTTCATTGCTGGCCACTGTATATGCGACATCCTGAAGAAAGTATGCAAATAACTTGAAATTTACAGCCTGTATTATCGAGGTCAGATATACAAATCATTAGAATTTAATCGCAAACAGACATCACACGCGCCTCCTCAAAGTACTATTTAAGGCCTGAAGATTTCGACAATTTCATGTACGGTAATTCTGTTTTTTTCTGGCTTCAGAAAAAACGATCAATTTTGCTTCGAAGAGAACAGCGATCAGATTATCATTCAGGGAAATCGGTAGTCGTGTTGGACGAAACCAAACAACTGTAATGCGGATATGTGATTGTTGGATACAGGAGGGTAGTACGCACCGCCGTTTTCGTTCGCATTAACCTCAGTGCACTACTTGACGTGATAAGAGGGAAATTGTGCGTATGGCAGTGATCGATTCATCAATCACATCATGAACCATAGCACAGCACATTGCATCTGTAAAGCAGCATCCAGTGTCTGCGCGTACCATTCGACACCGTTTACAGCATATTGGTCTGTCCGCAATACGTCCATTGCTTTGTCTACTCTTCACGCAGCCGCCAATGGTGCAACAAAAGAATGATTTGGACGGCAGAATTGAATGAAATTATCTCTACTGATGAGTCACGCAACTGTCCACAACACCACGATTGTCGCATTCGATTCTGGAGACAAGGTGGAGAGAAGATGCTGAACAGCTGCATTATGCACCTGCACGCTGGTCCTCCACCAAGTATTATGGTCAATCGCCAGTTTGAACTGCTTCCCTGGCCGGCATTACATGATATTCATTGAAATGGACTCCAATAAAACCTACGAATATTCATTCACAATTTTAACAATTCTTCCATTATCATAACTATCATCATTATATTGGCCGGAATTACTTGACATTCATTAAAATGGATTGCAATGAAACTTACGAATAATCATTCACAATTTTAAACAATTCTTCCGTCATCGTAACTATAATCATTATATTGTGAAACCAAAACTACTATAGATTTATCGTAACTGAAGTAGGAGGTAAAAAAATTTTGATTCGAATTTATTTAAAAATTTTGTAAAGCTGGCATCAGAAGTAGCTTTATATATCGTTATAAACGGGTTGAACCATTTATTATTGTTGGTCAACTAGCAGCGGCGTGCCTTTGGGCGCGCGAGGGTGCTTGCGTATATGTGTGTTAGCGTTGGGTCGTTCAATTTGAACGGCACACTCGAGTGAACGGCAATGTGCCGCTCACTCCAGCGAATGAGTGGGTTCTTCAAATCGATCGGCGCTTTCGAAAGGAACGACTCATTGGAATAAAGCCGTTCACTGTAAAAGAGTGGCTTATTCCGATCGACCGGCACCTTCAGAATGAACCACACTCTCGAACTGTGCTACTTCTCAGAAATGAACGGTTCTTTCCAATTCTGACTGGTTCAATATAAATTTCAATCTAATGTGAACCTTTCGATTTCAGTTAAATTTGACACTGTTGTTTAACAGTTTACGCTTAAAAATATTGAATAATAAGCTGTTCTACAGTTTGAAAGGAACTTTTAAATTCGATCGACATGAGAAAAAAATTGAGTTTTTTATGTTTATTGACTTGGAGTTGATGTGCTGGAAGTTGTGTTTTCAATCTTCTGGGATAAGCATGTATGAACGAATAAAGATGTCGTTTGATGCGATTGCCGATGGAATTCGAAGTGTGGATGTTTTCTTCTCAAATGTCGATTCAAATTGAAAGTTGATTCCCTAAAACCATAGTTTGTTGGAACAGAAATTACATCGCGCAAAGCTGTCCGATTCTTTCGTGAAAAAATTCCAAATTGCACTTCTGTATACTTTTTCGATTTGTGTTTTAGAGTATTTCATTAAATAAAAAGTATATTTCAGCAAAACAGTACTTAAAGCATCATCAACTTACGCTTTGGATGAATATTTAATTGTCACAAATGAATAATCGAGTAAAAATAACGAAGCGGGCACTTTTTACAAAAACACGATTACTACGTATCAACTTTAACTGAAACCAATTAGCAACAGTAGTTGTACCTTCGTCTAAAAACAAATGCAATAATAATATTAATTGAATCTCAACACTTTTGGTCTCATAAACAGAATGAAGAATTTACTGGATGATACACGTAACATCGTCGCTATATATTTAATTTATCGCTTGCTATATCGAAACATATTTTCAACTTTATCAATCGATCCTCTTTTATGAATAAAACTATCGTACTCTGCCAATATGCTCTATATAATCATATAGTTTTGGATAAGTGGAATGATAGGACGTAAGAAGTACCTTTGACCAAATTTCTGCCACATATACACTTTCAATTTGGTGTTCAATTTGTTACATGTGGAAAAATGAAGTTATGATCTGGTGAACTTTAATTAATTTGGCGAATGATGTGGCCAAACTTTTGGAATAATTAAAATACCTTAATCTTTAGAGAACATTGAAAATATAAATATGTAATTCGGCATACACAAAATGGTGACAATATTTCATATACAAGTGAAAAATACCACGGGCGACGACAGGACACGTATATTCATTCTTTCGAGTACTCTGGGTTCATTTTTCATATTTTAAATTAGTAGAAGAAAGTAACACCTTCTATAATGAAACGAACGAGTGAGATGTATAGCGCAAACGACGGTGCAATTGCAGTATCGTTCGTTGGATCGTTCATTTCGTATGAACTCGGTGTATCGTGGCACCAGTATTGTCCGTTCGTTCAAAGTAACGAACTAAGAAGTGCCATGGCGCAGTGTGCCGTTTAGGTGAACCGGTACACTTTAAATGAACGAACGATCCACGTGTGCGTGTGTATGGGCGCTAGTGATGGGCCGGCTCGACAATTTTTCGGCTCGAACAACTCGAGCGGAAACGATCAGTGGCTCGAGCCGAGAGCTCGTTGTCGAGTTGTCGTCGATCACGGATTGAGCTGCCGAGCCGGACTGTTCAAGTTCTATACAGTGGATATTCAATAGTCGAACGGCAAACATTGTGATTTGTTATTATTCACGAGTTTCGATATTTGATCCATCGTTCAGAAATAATTCAGAAGACATCCATTTGGAATATGACATGATATTGGTATTTTAAAGAAACACTTTGAATCAGTTAATGTGACATCATGTTTGAATTGAATATATGTTCTTTCATTTTGTATTGAATATATCCAACGCGATTTATGCTCTTTGCTTTTCAACGTATATTTCAATAATAATTATTATTACTGCGTATCGTATTGCTGATTGTTATTTTTTCTTACGTCGCCTTGACTTGCAAGCCCATTTCGAATAGTCCGGTCGCTAGCAAGTTGGACGGTCGCCCTGATCATCCATATAGGCGATTCAAGTTGCCTGAGCGCAAAAAACGGTCTAGTTCGAAAAGTACCCAGCTACCAGATATTCGATTCTTGACACTTTTACGATGCACGCTTGAGAAAGGTTCAATTTATGGGAATTTCGGAAGGGATATCCCTTTTCATCCAGATTGCATAAAACTATGGCTCAATTTAAATTAAATTGAAAGTGAACCTGTACACGACGTATTTTTCGCTTTCGTGAAAAAAATATACTCCACATCTTATCTCTTGCCTTTATACCTAAGTACATGAGTACATAGCGAGAGTTTGAATTCCCATAAATCGAACCTTTCTCAAGCGTACATCGTAAAAGTGTAAAAAATCGAATATCTGGTAGCTGGGTACTTTTCCATCTAGACCGTTTTTTGCGCTCAGGCAACTTGAATCGCCTATATGGACGGTCGCCCTAAGGGCGATTCGAGTTGCCTGAGCACAAAAAACGGTCTGGCTCGAAAAGTACCCAGCTACCAGATATTCGATTTTTGACACTTTTACGATGTATACGCTTGAGAAAGGTTCGATTTATAGGAATTTCGGAAGGGATATCCCTTTTCATTCAGACTACATAAAACTATGGCTCAATTTGAATTAAATTGAAAGTGAACCTGTACACGACGTATTTTTCGCTTTCGTAAAAAAAATATACTCCACATCTTATGTACATGCGTACATAGCGAGAGTCTGAATGAAAAGGGATATCCCTTCCGAAATTCCCATAAATTGAACCTTTCTCAAGCGTGCATCGTAAAAGTGTCAAAAATCGAATATCTGGTAGCTGGGTACTTTTCGAGCCAGACCGTTTTTTGTTCTCAGGCAACTCGAATCGCCTATATGGACGGTCGCCCTTACTCGACGAATTTACTGATGATCCCAGAGGGTTCGATTCAGCGAACGATCCGAGCCGGCTCGTGTCATCGGAAAAAAAGCTCACCACTAGGGGGCGCGCGCGCCTAACTATAACAATTTTCTACGCTTGGCATTAAGAACAGAAGGCACCAGTCGTTCTTCCAGAGATATCAACGACAAAAGTTCAACGAAATGGAATATTTTTCCCATATTATTATTTGCGTTAGAAAATCGAAATTTGGTAAAAAGCTACTATAGAATCTTTCCTCTACGTGAAAGTAGCGAAATTCCCACAAAGACTGTACATTCGAGTTACCTTACCGACTGTTTTTCGATGTTTATCACTGTCATTTTATTTCAATTTTATTCCTACGATTTCATGGCGTTTACCTTTGCGCATCCTATCTGTAAAGGTGTTAATATTAAATTTATAAATCATTTTAAGAAGGCTAACTTCCAATATTATAGCATGAAATAGGTTTAACAAACATACATTTTTCATTCCCAGATAATTTTGACGTTGTTAAAATTGTGCCGGATGCATATTTATATTTTTCAAAAATTAAAAATTCAAAGAATTTAGTATGTCTGTTATTTTGATATTAAGTTGCTCAGGTATCAATTGATTAATTTGCCAGACACTAAATCGGTTGTTAAGCCATGAATCAAAACGAGAAATCTACCTGTACACGTATTGATAGTAACTTTTTAATTTAATTTATTTAATTTAAATTTTAAGAAAGTTAATTTTCTTGATTATAGTATCAGATGAGTTTAGCAAACATACATTCTCATTGCTAGATATTTTTAGGCTTGCTAATATTGTGCGAGACGCGAATTTATATTTTTCAAAATTTAAAAATTCAAACAATTTCAGAATGTCTGTAATCTTGATATTTAGTTATTCAAGTATCAATTATTCACAGTTTAACAATTGAATTAGTATCTGGCAAATTAATTTTAGGTTAATTGAATCCTGAACAACTTAGGGCTTGTTTCACAATATCCAAGTAAATTGACGATTAGGCTACTTTTAAGTTAATCGAGGATTAAACCACCGATTTCAGTTTCACAATGTCAAAGTTGTGTCAAGTGTCGATTAAAGTACCAAGTAATTTATAGGTCGGATGAAGTAGCAAGTAATTATGTGAAGAGTAATTTCGAATTTGACAGTCGTCTCTCAAATTCTATTCTTTGCTGAAGAGATTGCACATTCGTGTTTCCCAAGAAAATGTTTTCTATATTATTGAGGATGAATTCTAGCACATATAATTCTGGTTTCTTTTTTAACATCTTTGTCTTAAATTTTTAGGATATTCCCTGTGCTAATCAGAATTGCTATTGAAAGTCTTTTTATCGCTCCAGGTAAACGTGTCACTTTTTTCATTTTAGATCATGTCGTTTCCTCCTCTACTAAGTCAATGAATAAGTTAGTCTCTTCACTTGCGAGATTGACACTCGTTTCCCGTTTCTGCAGCTTAGTGGTACACTTGAAATAAATTTCTTATAACAGGTACCCCCAATTCTACTGTCACACAAAGCGAATAGTGGTTACTGAATGTCGAATAAACTTCAAATTTCAAACGATTCCCTTGATGAACAGTAATAAATATGACTTTAAAAGCGATGTTGCCGGGTCTATCTTCCAATTAGTTACTCGGATGATAATCCTCATTTGTGGAACGAACTAATGTTTACTCGGAAGATTTAACCAGTACTTAAAATATATGACAAGTAACTACTTGAAACTTTACTTCCACATTGTGAAACAGGCCCTTAATATCAAAATTACACATACTAAAATTTTTTGAATTTTTGAAAAATAAAAATACTTGTCAGGCACAATATCAGCTACGAGGAAAATGTCTGGAAATGAGAAAGGTATGTTATTAAACCTATCTGATACTATAATGAAGAAAATTAACCTTCTTAAAATGGGTTTTAAAGTTAATATCAATACGTGTGCAGCTAAGACTTTTTGTTCTGATCATGGTTTAACCACCGAATTAGCGTCTGGTAAATTAATTTTACTTAAACAACACTATATCAAATTTACAGACATACTAAAATTCTTTGAATTTTTCATTTTTGAAAAATATAAATTCGCTTCTGGCACAATATCAGCAACGCTAAAAATGTCTTGCAATGAGAAATATATGTTTGTTAAACTCATCCGATGTTATATATCGAAAATTAGCCTTCTTAAAATGATTTTGAAATTCAAAATTAACACCTGTACAAATACCGCCGCCAGCCAGACTGTCCATATCATATCATATCATATCATATCATAGTCGACATACCGAAAGAAACGAGATATCAAAAAATCAGCTGACCTAAAATTCTTGTTTTAAAATTTTGTTTGTTTGACGTTCCTAGCTTCTGGACCATAAAATTTCCAGAGAACCAAGATTTATCCCGCGGGAAAATTGAAATACGATGAAGAGTGAAAATTATTGACATAACCGGCGATCAAGATAACCGAAGACATGATCATGTTTCTGGCTTGTTATTAGGCTTCGTCAATACGGTACAATCCAAGCTCCAGGATGTTGAGAATCTGGATGGAAATTACACAAAGGTTCCAACGGAAAGACCAACTTCAGTAAGTTTCGGAGCGTTAACACCATTGTGCTATGAGAAACTTTCACAACTGCTGAATCGCGGGTTATAGTTGTCGTGTGGCGGCTCGCCCGATGACGCAGATGTAGTACTGCTTCATCTTTTATTTTCTAACTGACTGTTTATTTTTTTATTAGAATTTAGTAAAAATTCCAATCCTCCGCTTCTCAGTAATATTCATTTACTTCATTCACGGATACAATATTTTAATTATGCCTTTGTTAGAGTACCAATATATTGCAAGAAAAATCATTGATCTGCACAAGGCAACACATAATACAGTAACGAGTGAAGCAGCTTTGTGTTTAGTCTTAAGATAAGCTGCTCACTGCGATTGCAATGACAAAGTGACGCAGTCCTGCGCCTTCCGAATATGAATGTGAAGTGTAGGATCTTATCGCTTCACTTCAAATCGTTTCGCACGCGGCACGATATTCGTCATTGTATAGGCTTGTTTTTTGTACTCGATTGATTCCTGTTGTTTAAATTCAGCACAATGTTTCCTATATTATGATCCAGTTTGTATTTTATTAGAGCAATCGTTTTCCCGGTGGGATGAGGATGATAACAAAGATTTTTGGAATTTTGAAAAACCTTCCCCCCTTATTGATAGTGGATAAAACGGAAAAAAATAAAGATAAAGATACATATGTATGCTTCACCTAATCATAAAGGCATGAGCCGCCACTGCGAGTTATATTTGATAAAGCTTAGGTGATAACAATGAATATTTACGATTTTTATCAAAAACAAATGAATATTGAAACCTAACGTTCAAATAAAAAAATATCGTTTCAGACTGCCGGTAACAAGTGAGTCGTCTAGTATCAAAGTCGCCAAGAGACCACTTTTTGACATTTTGAGTTATGAATATCGTTCGGTTCTGAGCACCGAGGCGAATCGACTGTAACCCCCCCTGAAAACTGCCTTTGAAATATACCATCCTTTTCAAAATAACCAATGTTACCCAGAGTTTCCGTATCAAAATAACAAGTGTTTAAAAAGAGCCAATGAGCTTAAAGAATTTTGAACCACATGACTGGTCAATGTAAACAAGAACAATTAGGGTGCGCAGCAATTAATTGCTTGACAAAAGTGATAATTATTTATTCAAATTTGTAATTTGATAACAATTTTCAATTATGAAAGTGTTGGCGCAACCATCACGAAGCGCCATTCTGGGAAGCGATCCACCACCTCGAATAGCTTTGTCATACAGTCTTGAATAAACGCGTTATTGAGACGGATGTTTTAATCCCGCGCTCATATCCTATTCGTCTAAAACTCCAACAGAAAGTATGTATAATAACAGTAATATGGATACTTCACCAGAGCCACTTACTCCTACAAAATCTCGCAAAAGTCTACCTCAACCACAAAAATTC
This sequence comes from Novius pumilus, assembly GCA_020654155.1. Taxonomy (NCBI): domain Eukaryota; kingdom Metazoa; phylum Arthropoda; class Insecta; order Coleoptera; family Coccinellidae; genus Novius; species Novius pumilus. Next base: position 189,126 of record JAIFOV010000038.1, on the reverse strand, counting down.
ATTCCCCCGGCTCGGTTATTTGGCCTCATGGAACAACAAAAAACTTGGAAACTATAGCTAATCCTGAAGAATATTTGGATGAAATAAAAAAGCATTCTACAGTGCTGATACCTGGTAAAGACTTTCAATTTCACAACTGGAAGGCGGAATTTGACAACATAATTAAATGAGTCGCCAGTTGGCATTTTAAAATAAACGTTTCTTCTTGAGACGTTCCGTGAAACTGCTGGAGACGTCTTTGTAAAAGGCGATGCCAATTTCAATTGCTCGTTGGGGACCTTCCGAACCTTAACCAAAAGGGGCAAAAGACTGTCTTCCATTAACCCAAGCGTACTTCTGCCCGACAACATACAATGCGTCAGTAGAGAGAAGTTGAAGAATGTCAATTCACTGCCGAAAACTCACTGCGGCGAAAACTGGTTTGAAAACCCAAGATAGAAGTATGACTTGGCACCATTAAGGTAGATTGATACATCCTGTACAACTACCGAGGAACATCTTTTCTGTATGCCTCAGGACAAGGAGCCGTCTGCGCTAGCTTCATCAATCTAACTTTTGATCCATTTTTTTTTTGACGTCGGGTCAAATACCTACCTTCTATAACAATGTAAACAAGAACATGGCGTAAGCACGTACACGAATTTTTTAGCGCGATAACCAGACACGAATCTTCGCCTTTTGCTGTTCTCTGGATTTAGAGGAACTTGCTGAATCCCGCAAATATCCTATGTTTTGGTACACAATATTGTACCGCTATATTACGGTAGCGTGAGATCGATCGGGCGAAAAAAAGTGCGTCGCACGAATCGATGTAGAGAGGTTAGCGGGCCGAATTTTAGGGATAGGGGGTTCATCTTTGTAGCGATCGGTAGATCTTGACATTCTTTTGAACGAGTTCGAAAACGGACGTGATCGGTCTGTCCGTTATCGATTTATCGGCGGTCACGCGTTTTTTTTTTCGAGAATTTTTTGTGACATTCGTCGGGGGACTAGGGAATTGGAAGGGGGCTCGAACGGTCCGCGAAGAATGGTATTTTATCGTCGGTATTTTTCCTTGCTCTCGAACCCGAAACTTAATACGATTTTTTTGCGAAAAACCGAAAACCGCTCATTTTCGCGAAATTTTCAAAAGCCCCTATCTCGAGAAGTACGTACGATTGGAAGACGCGAGATGCGTTTTCGAAAAGGGCAAAGATAGTTCTTTGTTTTTTGTCTGCCATTCGATTCTGCAGCTCCCTCCCTTCTTGGAGTAAAAAATTCGTAAAGTCGAAATTTTTCGTTTTTTGCTTATATCTCGGAGGCGGTACGTCGGACGACGCGACGATCTTCTCAAGATGTTCCTCAATTATTGCGAGCGATCTTTCGCTAGAAGGTTCCAAACTGTAGGACCTATCGTAAGAGAAATAGAAGAAAGTAGGGTGCCGCGAATCGATTTTCGTCGGGTAAAGCTAACTCCTAAAAAATTTGGGATGCCTGTTTCGAATAGACAATTAATACGGCTTTCTTTCTTCTCGAGACGTCGCGGACGTAGAATCTACCGATTCTCCGCAAAAAATTCCAAAACTAAACCGTCCGCTCCAAAAACGTTTCTTTTAGTAATATCTCCTTTATTGCGTCAAGTATCGAATTATCGCTCACACGAAAATATTCGAAAAAAAAATTAGCTACGAATCGTCCGAGAAACGTAAAGCCGTAGAAATAGCCGTTTTCGAGGAAAACGACAGAAAATTTCGAAAATTCGAAAAATTCCTCTTGTGTGCCGAAGGTATACGATTGCGCTCCGGAAAGTTCAGTTTAGTTTGTTTTAATCCTCAAATTGGACACCCTTATTTACGCGTTATGGTAGCCGTGGTGTTCGAGTAGTAGGATACATAGTGAGTGATGTCGGGGTCGAAACCGCGACGATGTAAAGTTTTTTTTTCATCGACGTAACATTTTTCTAATTATCTCCGAAGGAAAAAAATACATGCTACGTTATTATTATTATAGCCATCTGTATGTATTCAATGTTTTAATGAAAAATCCTTGGTTTCAAAGAAGTTTATCGTTATGAAAGGAAAAAACAAGAAATCGATTATCTGCTCCGTCTATGTTTTCTGTCTATGGTAACGTATCATAACCTCGATGATTTATTTCAATCATCTTCGGTTGTTTATCGTTTCCAGAGTTGTTTCTTTCATTGAAATGGAACAATAATGTAAGGTGCAAAACTGAAATTGAATATTGGAAAGATGCCTAAATATAAAATAAATTTTCAATAAATTTTGCTCGTCCACTATTGGGAACGAATTTTTCACATCACAAACAATAAGGTGTAAGCGACAAAAAAGCAGATAAGATTGTAAAAGTTGAACTACAAAGTGAAATACTATGATATCCAGTTGTGAAAAAAAAAGTACGCAAAACAACAACATTGTGGAAACTAATAACATTTTGGTAAATTTAAATTTCTTCAATAATTCCAACATATATGATATTCATTCCATTTCAGAATAACTGTTCACAGTGGGTTCATGAAATTAAAACTCCTAAACAAAAGGAGAAAACGAGTAAATAAAAAATAAAAAATGAAGACACACAAATACGTTATTTTCCAATTATGCATTTCATACATTTATCCAGTAATTTACAACCGTATATCATCGCTGTGGTTTTAGCACAGCCAAGATGACAAAAAAAATTGACTCTCAAAAACACAGATTTACAACTACATATTCGATTCCCTTTATAAAAAATGAAAACCAATATTGCATGTACAAAAACAGAGCAGAAAACAATAATTTTCTTCTTGATAGAGTGTCAATATCGATTGAAAAGATTGAATCCTCAAAAAAATATAGTTCGTAGCATACTAAATAAATGAAACAGAATATACTTTTAATATAAATTGTACTTGAAAACTAATTGAAATTTCGAAACGCTTCTTCGATTAAAACATCAGATATCATATCCACACCATACTTTACAACCGCTATATCCTCGCTGTGGTTTCAGCACAGCCAAAATAATGACAACGAAAAGATTCATAAAAATTTAAAAATTAATTTGCTAGTCATCAGTTCCTTTTATAAAAAATTCATTGATAAAGGAAGAAAAATACATATCATCCACCATACCCACGTCCCTGTCCACACTTTACAACCGTATATCATCTCTGTGGTTTCAGCACAGCCAAAATCAAGGAAAAAATAACAATTCGAAAAATAAATTTACAAATCTACAATTTCTATTATAAATAAAAAAAATAATATTATAGGAAGAAAAATAGAGGAGAATTTTACATCTCTTTTTAATGGAGCGGTATTAATAATAATAATAAAAAATAATAATAATAAATAATAAAAAAAATTATATAGTTCATAGCGTAATGAAAATAAATTAAACTGAAATTAATTAGTATCTTTCGATGTAAATACTTGAAAACAAAAAATTGAAATTTCTAAACGCAATTTGAATGACGACAATACCAGATATCATTCAAAGTCACTTTACAACCGCTATATCCTCGCTGTGGTTTCCAGCACAGCCAAAATGACAAAGAAAATAAACTTCCCAGAAAATAATGAATTTACAACTATTTTCTTCGATTCCTTTTATACAAAACGAAGAAGAAAAAATTACTTCACACTCTTCAATATGAATACTTGAAAAACAAATGAAAATCATCATCCGCACACTTCAAAATCTTATATTATCGCTACACTCCGACCATAGCCTAAATAATAAACTGTTTCTTTCATCATTCACATCGAAAATCGACCGCATTCCAACCAAACCAAGCGTTGTGTTGAGTTTTGTCCGTCCTTCGGCTGATCTTATATAGAGCGGAGCGCATATAGTGATCTGGCCCCTAGAGTGATCGGGGCGCATAGAGGGATCGGGGCGCATAGGCGCAGGAGGGGCCGAAGGCCCCGACTCGTTTGATTCTTACCGCAGTTTCATTGGAATTAGTCATCAAGGAAAGGTTCTTAAATACAAATAAGTTATGAATTTATGCAAATGTCTGCAATGTTTACACAAAACATACATTGTACATTGTAGTAGATCTTTTACCAAATATCTTCAAACTTCAGTTTGAATAGTGCATCGGAGATGGAGATACTTCTACAAAAGTTGCCAGGCCTGCAAGCGAAACGTTAGGAAGTAATTTCAACAAACGACGGCCATTAGAGCCGACGAAAAACAGTGTGAACGTAGGCCGTGAAAGCTTGAATGAATGTACCACTATTATTCATAATTCATTTAAATAATTATGTAGGATTTTGAAAATAGTTGGAGAGAGTATTGTGTCTGGCACACACGAAAAAAATGAGTTCACGATGGTGGGTTTAGAGAAATAGTTCTCGAAGAATCAGTTGCAGTAAATGGCCCCAAATAGTCGATTTTTGCCGGGTTTTGTCGTCTTTTTCGAAATACTTTACATATTTCGGTACGGAAGCCAGAGTGCCTTGTTTTTCATCGGGTGTTCAGAAAGTACCGTGATCCGCGGAGAGCGGGGACCAGAGGGTAGCAAACGCACGGGTGTATATGGCACAAAAAATATTCCTTTATGCTTTCGTTTGATTCGTCTCCCAAAAACCAACATTTATTGAAAGTGGCAAGTCGATGAATGCCAAATCATTTACTGGGCTGATTAATTTAAAAAAACACGTCTAAACAAAAGGAAAATGGACCGGTTGGCGCTATTTACATTCATTTATTGACTCAAGGCGTCATTTGTATCTTAAAACTATAAGGCGAATGTTCGTGTACGTGTGGATGCATCGTCCCAGGATGATCCTGATTTATATTTAATCTTGCATAGATTTCTTGAACACTTGGGGTGTATCGAAAAATTTATTGATTTTACAGAGAATTCCTCGAATTCAGCAGAGTCAGACGCTTCAATGATAAGTCAGTGATTTCCAGAAAAATCTCATGTTTTTTCGTACACAAGCATGTCAGACGTGTCTCCATCTCCGGTGCAAAGAAGTTATAGTGGACTAATATATCAGTCACTACTTGTTCATAAATATTAGCGACTTCCAATGACAGAATCTGTAATCTCTAATTAATCACAGAAATCCTTGTACTACCGGATATTTCGTCTATTCAAAAAATAAAATCGAAATGAAAGGCCGATTGAGTGATAAAATTACTATCATTTTTTCGAAATATGTATGTAAATTAATGAACGAGATAGATTTTTATAACAATTTCATAATGACTATCTCGAATATTTCACATTTCATTAAATGAAAAACGCACGTGTCTGTTTGATACGTAATTTCCTTATTCTTTACTGAAATATCAGAAGACAATTGGTAATTCGAGGAATTTCATTAAAAATAATTTTAATGGCATTCTAAGATAATTTATCTGAAGTGTCTTCGATATCAGTCGTTGAAAATGTAAACCGTTATATTAATAAGCTTAAAAAATTAAGTTGATTCTCTCTATCGCGAATGCTTCGATAACGAAATCTAGCGATAATAGGAAGTATTTTGTAAAGAAAAGTCTAAAAGCCTCATTTGCTGTTTTGCCAAAATATTGCTTTTTTACGGTTTAGCACATTGAATTTGTCCTCCCAAATAACCACGTTTCGTCTCGTTCCGTCGTAACGGAAACAATATTTAACGGACTAGTTTTTATGAATCCCACAGAGCGAAAAATTTAAGGTGTGAGATGGTTTTCTCGAAAGGGTGTTTGTAAGTTACAGTGACGCAGTTTGGCCGCTGGAAAGATGTGCACACATGCTAGTCATTAATGTCCCCCGCGGCTCGTGCCACATCTGGTTTCAACACACGTGCCCTGACACAAGTCAGTCCTCTCCCGTGAATTGCATTCCCCGTCGTTTTCATGAATCGTTAATTTTCAAAATGAACAAATTAACCTGGTTGCTCATTTCACCTAGAATTCATTACAATTCGCAATTATATTTCATTTTCAATAAGTTCCACTTTTTGGGAGAAATTCAACCTTTGTTTTTTATAGCTGATAAATTTAATTATTTTGGGAAGAGAAATTATCGAGATATTTTGGACTATCATGATCGTCATTCAATTGGTCCGATGTTAAAATCGCTTTTTAAAAGTGTTTTGTTATTCGTATTAAATTTTCATTTTACCAATGTGCAATATACCGCTTGCCCCAAAAGTCCCGGAATGCAGATAACGGTTTTTTCGGAACATTTCATCATTTTTTCCATATTTGAATATAACCGGATTTTTGTACCTTTTTTACGATTACAGTGTCCCCTACGTTAAACAGTGAAAATTCTCCTACCCGTTCATCATTCATATCTTCACAGAAATTTGAAAAGGAAATTTGGTGAAAGTAGATAATAAACCAATTGAAACAACTTATAAAATTGAAATCGATTAATGACAAACGAACTTTATTTTACTCTAGCCAAAGACTTTATTATCAATCAAAATCATTTTAGTGAAAATCTTACGCATCATAGTTAGACCTATGTTTCAGTCCGCTCGAAAAATTTCACATGCAATATTCCAGTTCATAACTCCAAAACCTCTTCGTTGCTAAACGCAATTCGTAGTGGCAATAAGGAACAAAAGTAAGAACTTAGTGCTAACGTCTAATTTTGTATAAAAGTTTATTTCACTTACATTTTAGATGTGGCAAGACATTCGTTCTAAAATAAGATAGAAACAAGTAGAGATATGAAGATATGCTAAAGGAACAGGGGGAGGTCTTACTATAGGGATCACATCGAGTCAAACTGAAAAAAATGCCCTCAGTTTAATTAGTAGGTAAAATATTTATAGTTGTACATTCTTCAATACATAAATTGACTGTATATTTTATAAAATAATTACACCGCTCAATATATTGTTATAAATGCATTGTCTCAGGTTATCACAATCCATATGCCGTAGCCACACACAGTCCTCTGCTACTGCTGATGCTCCTGCACCTGCACTGCCGCGACCGGCCACACACTGCTCGGCTGCCGGCGTTATCAGCGACCGTCAGTACGACGTTGAATATTCACTTGGATGGATATAAAAGTTGCCGCGGCTGTGGCGCTACGCTTAAATGGCATATCGTCTTTCCGTGCAGAGCGCTCGATCTGTACTGTCGACCAGACAAGCAATCGAGGAGCTTATCTCATTTATTACTCTTTGACTGCGGTCGTGAGACCGACCAGATAACATAACCCAGCCACATGACGGTTTTGATAAGTCCCCGCAACATTTCCTGCAGTCAACTGCATTCGTGTAGCTGCAGGGATATGGATAGTGCCAATCCCATTCTTTGTAGAAATGGTTTTGATCTGCAAAGAAAAAAATTGAATCGATTGTGAAGCAGAGATTGAACGATATGTTACAATCGATTGCCTCAACGGATAACAAGAGTCTCCTAAAATATCAGAATGTTAATAACTAATTACGTACAGCCAGTTAAACTTCAATAACGCTTGAATAAAATAAAACTTCTTAGGAAGTTACATTGATTGGAGTGGTTTTGATGAATAGTGATTTTAATTTCCTGAGCGTCTAAATGGCCAAATGCCGAAAAGAATATTTAAAGAAAAGAAGAACGTTAAGAGTTATTCCAAATGAGTGAAACATTAGTGGAGGCTGAAAATATTCAGAGAATAGTCATCTATACATATACTTCAAAAATAAAATTAAATAACAATATGCCTTCATAATAAATATATTTTTCGATACCAACTGCACATTTATAGAATGGTAATTTTTTCTGTTCACAGAAGAACATTCATGATAAATGGCATCATCTTTAGATGGCGCAACAATTGCAACATGGGTGCAATCAATGCATCCAATAACAACGGGAAAATTGAATTTTTCATGAAAACTACAATTTTTCATAACAAATTCGTTTAATTATACATATTAAATACAATATAAACTTACTCAGATCGGTTTTTCTCCAATTCCTTCATATTTTTGGGGAAATGGATGAATCGGTTGAATATTATAGGTTCATTTAATACATCCAACACTTCACTGAGACACCTTGAAAGGGACGATTGACTTAACGCGACGTGTACGTTAGAAGCCGTATCTAATTGATAGCTGCCACTAGCGAGAAATCTAAGAGATGTTAATACCTGAATAAAATACTTCGTAAGAGGAATTGTGAATTGATTATGACAAATACATTTTACCTTAGTCTCAATACTTATAGCCGATTGTCGATTTCCAATAAAGAATATAAGGAGATACTAGGGTAATAACATCTCGTACTAAATTTTTCGGTAAACGAAATATTGCAACCAATTGCGAATCACTAAGTTCGAATGCATCAACTCGACTATAAGAGGGTCTTTGCTGTTCTGCTACCGAATCTGCAGCTAAATTAACTACTTCCCCGATCACTATCATTGCAATTTCGTCTGCATTTGCCATTTTTCTCACACTTCAATCAATAAACTAACTTCAATCGATAAATTCACTCCACGAGGTCTACTTTAAGGTAAGCATGTTGTCACAGAACTATTAACTATTGATATGTCACTTTCGTGCGGAATATAATTCCGACGAGTGTGTGGAAATCCTCGATGTGTTGTTTCCGATTACTTTGACAGGTGATATGCAAGAACACAAATTTTGCTCGGATCTATGATAAAATGAGATGAAACGGAAATAAACCAGATCGCTCGCAACCTGACCGGCCTTCGGCAGGGGAGGGGGGCCCTATGGGCCCCCGTCCATAGGGCCCCCGTCCCCGACAAAACTCAACAGAACGCTTGGTTTGGTTGGAATGCGGTCGATTTTCGATGTGAATGATGAAAGAAACAGTTTATTATTTAGGCTATGGTCGGAGTGTAGCGATAATATAAGATTTTGAAATGTGCGGATGATGATTTTCATTTGTTTTTCAAGTATTCATATTGAAGAGTGTGAAGTTATTTTTTCTTCTTCGTTTTGTATAAAAGGAATCGAAGAAATTAGTTGTAAATTCATTATTTTCTGGGAAGTTTATTTTCTTTGTCATTTTGGCTGTGCTAGAAACCACAGCGAGGATACAGCGGTTGTAAAGTGGCTTTGGATGATATCTGGTGTTGTCGTCATTCAAATTGCGTTTCGAAATTTCAATTCTTTATTATTATTCTTTATAAGTATTTACATCGAAAGATACTAATTAATTTCAGTTTAATTTATTTTCATTACGCTATGAACTATATAATTTTTTTTATTATTTATTATTATTATTTTTTATTATTATTATTAATACCGCTCCATTAAAAAGAGATGTAAAATTCTCCTCTATTTTTCTTCCTATAATATTATTTTTTTTTATTTATAATAGAAATTGTAGATTTGTAAATTTATTTTTCGAGTTGTTATTTTTTTCCTTGATTTTGGCTGTGCTGAAACCACAGAGATGATATACGGTTGTAAAGTGTGGACAGGGACGTGGGTATGGTGGATGATATGTATTTTTCTTCCTTTATCAATGAATTTTTTATAAAAGGAACCGATGACTTGCAAATTAATTTTAAAATTTTTATGAATCTTTTCGTTGTCATCATTTTGGCTGTGCTGAAACCACAGCGAGGATATAGCGGTTGTAAAGTATGGTATGTGTATATGATATCTGATGTTTTAATCGCAGAAGCGTTTCGAAATTTCAATAAGTTTTCAAGTACAATTTATATTGAAAGTAAATTCTGTTTCATTTATTTATTTAGTATGCTACGAACTATATTTTTTGGGGATTCAATCTTTTCAATCGATATTGACACTCTATCAAAAAGAAAATTATTGTTTTCTGCTCTGTTTTTCTACATGCAATATTGGTTTTCATTTTTTATAAAATGAATTTTTTTTGTCATCTTGGCTATGCTAAAACCACAGCGATGATATACGGTTGTAAATTACTGGATAAATGTATAAAATGCATAACTGGAAAATAACGTACTTGTGTGTCTTCATTTTTTATTTTTTATTAACTCGTTTTCTCCTTTTGTTTAGGTGTTTTAATTTCATGAACTCACTGTAAACAGTTATTCTGAAATGAAATAAATGTCATATATGTTGGAATTATTGAAGAAATTCAAATTTACCAAAATTTTATTACAGTTTCCACAATGTTGTTGTTTTGCGTACTTTTTCACAAGTGGATATCATAGTATTTCACTTTGTAGTTCAACTTTTACAATCTTATCTGCTTTTTTGTCGCTTACACCTTATTGTTTGCGATGTGAAAAATTCGTTCCCAATAGTGGGCGAGCAAAATTTATTGAAGGTGAATACCATTCCATTTTTTTTATATCTAGGCATCTTTCCAATATTCAATTTTAGTTTTGCACCTTACATTATTTGTTCCATTTCAATGAAAGAAACAACTGTAGAAACGATAAACAACCGAAGATGATTGAAATAAATCGTTGAGGTTATGTTACGTTACCATAGACAGAAGACATAGACGTAGCAGATAATGGATTTCTCGTCCTTTCCTTTCATAAAGATAAACTTCTTTGTAACCAACATTGAATACATACAGATGGCTATAATAATAATAACGTAGCACTTATTTTTTTCCATCGGAGATAATTAAAAAATGTTACGTCGATGAAAAATAGTATATTTCATAACGAGTGCGGAAAGTCGATGATATCATGCGAGTGTCAGTTTGACGAACGAGGTGAAGCGAAGCGGAACCGAGTGAGGGTAGACACGAGCAATGAAAACTGACTTTCCACGAGTAATGAACGACATTTTTCAGGCGACCACAAAAATAAAATGATATTATGCGATAATTACTTTGAGAACACACAATGAACGTTTCGACCCAAGCAGAACTGAATAATTCAATCTTCTGCTTCTAGATAGCGTTGTAGAGAAAATAATAGATAACTTTATTTGTTTATGTTATTCCGTACCTTTCAGATTTGTCAGCAATAATTCCCACGAGTATAATATTTCTGGAGGTATATTTTTCACTTTGCATGTTATAAACGCGAATCGAATCAAGTTAAGCTCTTCGTTAATGATACGATATGTTCTGGTAACTCGTTAGCCTTATGAATATTCAATGGGATATACGAAGTAAACTTTTCATTCACTTCTATCTACTTGGCGTGGTTTCATTTCGATGTCACCACTTTCCCGCACGGATCAAACTGGTTTTACCCGTACAGGAATAACATTCCCGCACAGTTGCATGTAATTGTCAACATCTGTCAACGCGTCTGTTCGGAACTTTCCGGAGCGCAATCGTATACCTTCGGCACACAAGAGGAATTTTTCGATTTTCCGAAATTTTCTGCCGTTTTCCTCGAAAATAGCTATTCCTACGGCCTTACGTTTTCGGACGATTCGTAGCTAATTTTTTTTCGAATATATTCGTGTGAGCGATAATTCGATACGTGACGCAATAAAGGAGATAGTACCAGAAGAAATGATTTTGGAGCGAACGGTTTAGTTTTGGATTTTTTTGCGGAGATTTTGCGTCCGCGACGTCTCGAGAAGAAAGAAAGCCGTATTAATTATCTATTCGAAACAGGCATCCCAAACTTTTTAAGAGCTAGTTGTACCCGACGAAAATCGATTCGTGGCACCCTACTTTTTTCTATTTCTCTTACGATAGGTCCTACAGTTTCGAAACCTTTCAGCAAAAGATTGCTCGTAATAATTGAGGAACATCTTTAAAAGATCGTCGCATCGTCCGACGTACCGCCTCCGAGATATAAGCAAAAAACGAAAAATTTCGCCTTTACGAATTTTTTACTTCAAGAAGGGAGGGAGCGGCAGACAAAAAACAAAGAACTATCTTTGTCCTTTTCGAAAACGCATCTCGCGTCTTCCAGTCGTACTTACTTCTCGAGATGAGGGCTTTTAAAAATATCGCGAAAACGGGCGATTTTCGGTTTTCGCAAAAAAATCGTATTAAGTTTCGGGTTCGAGAGCAAGGAAAAATATCCACGATAAAATACCATTCTTCGCGGAACGTCCGAGCCCCTTTCCGATCCCCTAGTCACCCGACGAACGTCACAAAAAATTCTCGAAAAAAAACGCGCGACCGCTGATAAATCGATAACGGACGGACCGATCACGTCCGTTTTCGAACTTGTTCAAAAGAATGTCAAGATCTACCGATCGCGACAAAAATGAACCCCCTATCCCTAAAATTCGGCCCGCTAACTCCTCTACATCGATTCCTGCGACGCACATTTTTTCGTCGGATCGATATCACGCTACCGTAATATAGCGGTTATAACAACCGCTATATAAAAATAGCGGTTATATCAACCGCTATATAAAAGATCGCTCGCTTCGCTCGCGACCCGACCGGCCTCCGGCCGTCGTCGGGGCCTGCAGCCCCGACAAAACTCAACAGAACGCTTGGTTTGGTTCGAATGCAGTCGATTTTCAATGTGAATGTCACGGGATGAAAAGGTTTTGAAGTGTGCGGATGATGATTTTCATTTGTTTTTCAAGTATTCATATTGAAGAGTGTGAAGTAATTTTTTCTTCTTCCTTTTGTATAAAAGGAATCGAAGAAATTAGTTGTAAATTTAATATTTTCTGGACAGTTTATTTTCTTTGTCATTTTGGCTGTGCTGAAACCACAGCGATGATATACGGTTGTAAAGTGGCTTTGTTTGATATTTGGTGTTGTCCTCATTCAAATTTTGTTTCGAAATTTCAATTTTTTGTTTTAAAGTATTTACATCGAAAGATACTAATTATTAATTTGACTTTGATTTATGTTCATTACGCTATGAACGATATAAATTTTTTTATTATTATTTATTAATATTAATACCGCTCCATTAAAAAGAGATGTAATTTTCTCCTCTATTTTTCTTCCTATAATATTAGTTTCTTTTATTTATAATCGAAATTGAAGATTTATAAATTTATTTTTCGAATTGTTATTTTTTTTCCTTGATTTTGGCTGTGCTGAAACCACAGCGATGATATACGGTTGTAAAGTGTGGACACGATGTGTGTGCGTGTGTATTAAAAATTTTAATTGAAATAGCAACCACTCGAAATCGATACATTTCATTTTGTGTATACGATCGAGAGCAATGTACAGAAGAAGATAATTTTTTTAAATACTCAACTTTTCGATCATTATTACTATGAATTTTATTGTTTGACATTTTCACACTGTGTGTTTTTCTATTCCGTTCATACATGTTCATACATAATAAATAATAATAGGACCGGACACTCGACCGCTCGTTATTCGGCTAAATGAGGTACACTGAAAAGAAATCGCAAGCAAGCAACCAACAATACGCGTTAAAGGCTGGCACGTCTGGAAAAAAAATTGTTATATACATTGGGATTATCGAAACAAATTAGACGATTCACCAGGAAAGCTTTGTCCTGAAGATGCCTTCATTCCACTTTTATATCATAACGACAAATCATCAACGCGCGACGGTATTCGGAAACGATTGAATTCTCCTTCTTCTCCATCACTTCATGGTTCGATCGTTTATTTGGTTATCATTATTATTATCACTTTTGCTTCTTCAATTATTCGCGTGAATTATGTGGAATTAACAAATCCGGAGAGACAACAGCGAAGGCTTCAAAAGAAACAAAACAAATGATTGAGGTTACGTAAGTCCATTCTCAACGGCCACCACCTTCGACACATTATTAATAACACCACTACAATAATATTCGTCGGGTATTTGCGGAACGGATTCGTGTACACAACGGGAAATTTGGAGGTTTTTCCGGATTTTCTCGAAAACGGCTATCACTACGTCTTTACGTTCTCCCGACGAATTGTAGAAATTTTTTTTCCGAATTTTTTGGCGTAAAGGGTAATTCGACGCTCGATCGTATAACGAAGATATCGGAAAATTTCGAGTTTTTCGACCGGGGCGTCGGGCTTTCGGAATTTTTTTAGGCGATATCAGTCGATCGTACGCGAGCGTCTGAAATTTTCTAAAAGCCGGCGCTATGGCTAAAAATGCGCTCGTACCGAACCGATTTTTTTCTATTTCGATTACGAAAGGTCTGTTTTTCGTTCCGAGTTACCGCCTTCGAGATATAAGCGAAAAACGAAAAATTTCGCGTTCGCGAATTTTTTACCGCTAGAACAGGGGAAGTTAGGTGATCGAGCGGAAGGCGGAAAATATCGACCACCCGTCCCCCTTTCCGAAAACGTATTCTTTATTTTCCGAGCGCGCGTACTTTTCGAGATACGAGCTTTCAAAAATTTCGAGAAAATCGTTGATTTTCGGTTTTCCCCCAAAAGTCGACCCGCCGAAAATATTCCCTCGATAAAATACCATTCTTCCCGGATCGCCCCGTTCTCTTATCTACCCGCCTGCACCCCCATTAACGTCGTAAAAAATTCGCGAAAAAAAAGCGCCCCGCGACCCGTTCGATCGATCCCGCCCGTTCGTGAACCGATTCTAGTTAAACCCGTATTCTACCGATCCCGCCCAAAAACCTCGATAAATCCCAAAAACTCGGCGACGTCGATCGCCGTACACACACACACGCACATAACGCGCGTCGAAATTTGTCACGCTACCGTGATATACGGTATTATAACCGTATATAAAACGGTATTACAACCGTATATAAAAAAAATAAATAAAAATAATAATAATAACAATCTGAGAATTTTTGAGAACATATCCGGGTACATTCAACAAGTGAATAACGAAACTTATGGACTTCCAAATGACCAAAATATTGAAATAGGTTATAATACTTTATACAATAACAATTATGTGACCAAAAATACCTTTCGATTATTGGTCAATTTTATTGATCAAGCTACGACGTGTCTCACATCTTTCGTAAACTGAATGTCATCAGTGCGATATTCAAACATAGGGTCCCTGATCTTGTAATCCCCGTTCAAGTTTGGTACCACAATTTGCTGTTATCTTCATATGTATCAGTAGTTCATCTTTCATTTCTCTCAAATATTTGAGGTAAAAAGATTTCAATGAGATTTAAAATATATGTGTTACGAATTCATTAAGGCTTTCGCGGCCGTCGTTGACTAAAACACTAAGACTCATCGAAACACTACTGCTCACTAGTACACTACTGTTCACTGACACATAATTTTTCACTGATATTACTGTTCAACGAAACACTACTGTTCACTGAGTCACCGCGGTTCTTCGAGTGGAAACGCCGTCGTTTGTTGGAACTTTCTCCTAACGTTTTGCTACCACGCGTCGCTAGCAGCTTCAGAGGTGTCTTCATCTAAGTTAACTGTCAGTTAATTAGTAAAACAGAGATGAAGACACCTCTGAAGATGCTAGCCAAGCGTGCTAGCGAAACGTTAGGAAAAAATTCCAATAAGCGACGGCTTTTGCACCCAAAGAATCGCGGTGACTCAGTGAACGGGAGTGTTTCTTTGAAGAGTAGAGTATCAGTGAACAGTGATGTGTCAGTGAACAGTAGCGTATCAGTGAGCAGTAGTGCTTAGTATATGTGTTATGTAATATAATATTGATGATCCCCATTGAAGTAGATTTAATAGAAAAACCAGCAAGTAAATTTAAATTTATTTCACACAACATAACCCCAATTGCCAAGTGACATTTAAAATCGAGGCAAGAACAGAACAACTTATTCTAATGGCGCATACACACCTACTGGAGCTTTCGCGTCGTTAATCATTTTAGTTTTCAAGATATAAATGACGCCTAGAGCCAATAAATGTAAATGGCCCCAAAACGACCATTTTTCCTTTGTTTAGCCATGTTGTCGTGTATTCTTTCCAATTAATCAGCCAATAACGGTCTTGCTCGAAAAGTACCCAGCTACCAGATATTCGATTTTTGACACTTTTACGATGCACGTTTGAGAAAGGTTCAATTTATGGGAATTTCGGACTCCATAAAACTATGGTTCAATTTAAATTAAATTGAAAGTGAATACGTACACGACGTATTTTTCGCATTCGTAAAAAAATATATCTCCACTAGCGAGAGTTTGAATGAAAAGGGATATCCCTTCCGAAATTCCGATAAATTGAACCTTTCTCAAGCATGCATCGTAAAAGTGTCAAAAATCGAATATCTGGTAGCTGGGTACTTTTCGATCTAGACCATTTTTTGCTCTCATGCAACTTAAATCGCCTATATGGACGGTCGCCTCACTCTCCGTTAAGTAATGCAGTATATTGCAATAGGTATATTGTTCTATTGGATCTAGTTTTGATAGGGTCGCTGCTATAACTCGACTACGATCGAAATTCAATTCGTATTTAGATGTATTGTGTTTTATAATTGGCTTCACTTCACCTCGAAAATTAAGCTTTATTTACATTAAATAATGAAAACATTATGCTGACAAATTGCAAAAATTCTATGAAAAAAATATTGGAACAATATTCGATTGATTTAATTCGAGTCTGTATGTTGGCACTCAGCAAAACTTAGACAGACGTTCAATTTATTTTTTATAATACTTCTGCTATTATCTTCATGAAAATGCCGATATCTTCATTCGATTCGCTCGGGTAATCCGAGTCGAAGTCGAATTTGTACACAGATAACGAGCTTCTCAATGTAATCAATGACAGAGGATTATTAATTCCGTCAGCTTCTTATTGTGTCATCTTCTTTAAGATAATGATCCATTGTCCGCGAATTCTTAGAAAATGTATCTAATCGAATATTTCCGATAAAGATTTTCGGAGAAAAGCGATAAATTTGAATTAACAGATTCCTCAGTGAAACCGTTATTAATTAATAATAGAATGTCTGGTAATCTGTTTCACACAATTACCGAGCTGTAGATACTAAATACCTTATCGTGCCCAAATATCAATTTTTTCCATTATAGATAAATTGTAATCGTGATGGATAATTTTCGAGGATAATTATCACATAATGGTTGCGGTATGTTGATTATACACATCTTACGTCCTGTCACTACTACAAAAACCACGTGCTAGTTTTCCTGATTGCCTTATGAACTTTCGATTTCCTAATAGCGAACAGTGACCTTAGAAAACCCCATAAACTATTGTCCATTTCCTTGAAAACGTTAATCATCCTCATCATTTCAAACGATGCATTTAATGGATGTTAACAAATTTGTGCTAATTTTCTATGAGAAACAAAAAATTCACACCTACAGAGGTTGCAATTAGTACAAATGTCATCCTGAAGTGAAATTGACATAACCACAAACTAATAACGCAGGTCGATATCATCAGAAAGTATGAGTTATAGAGTAAAAAGTCTAATGTTATCATTTTCTGACATGTGAGTCTAGTGATACATAATCAATATCACTAAAATCTGTTATATTTTTCATCGAGAGATAACGATTTTTCCTGTTCAAGAAATTGAAAGAAAGGGAATACGTATGAGAATTCTGCAAATGCATGATAAACAGCATTTTTAACATGGAATATTACAACCAAACTGAGGATATTTAATAAACAAACATGAGCAATATTCTCAAGTGTTTAATAAATATTCGTATTTTTGCAGTTATTGTGGTTGTAATCGCATTGATAAGTGTTGGAGAACAATTGATGAAAGCTGAGATAACGAAACGTACACTGTTCTTCCAGGCATCACACGTACATCCCGCGTAATTTTAAATCTCGAAACTTAATAAACAAATTGAGAGAAAATTAGTTTGTTCTGACAAGAATCCTGAAACTTATGAGCCGTACGATGATTAATAATAGTTTTCATTCTTCTTGTCAAATCAAACATGTTGTATAGCAGGTACGTCAAATAAATAAATGAGGGAAACTTCCTAACTAAACCATTGAATTACCTCACCTGGGACGAATTTCTTTTACTAATCATTCAAAGTGCCTAATCCTCTCTATCTACAACAGTTTCTTTCCATACGTGTTCCGGTCTTATTGTCAGTCACTGTATATGACAACATCGTGATAAAAAAGAAATCTGAAATGATCTCATACATTAAATAATTACAGCTTAGAACGTAAACCAAGAATTTTGCCAAGTGGACGACTTCAACCGGTTAGATATTGATAGGCTGATTACCATACCAAATGAGATTTCTTTCCTAGAATAACTAATTGAACTCGGAAGTTTAAATGAGAAATTAGTGTTATTGAAACACTTGAAAAGACAAGTGGGGGATGAGTGAACTTCGAAGGTGAAATGAAATGAAGGCGATTGTCATGCCAACGAAAATCTCGTCCATACTTGAGATTCATTGACGCGAATTGTGATTTTATTAGAAACGAACTGAACATTGTGCAATTTTCGATGTGATAAGTTTTATTGGAAATTTCAACTCGCTTCAGCTCAGGCTTTTGGATATTTACACAATTCACAGTTGCATTCCGGAACGTTTGAATTGAAATGGTTGAAGGAGATTAACAGATAGTGAGTTTGGATGTTGATACTTTCAGTGGAAGGACGAAAAGACCAAAGGTCGCCATGAGTCGTCATGTGATGAATGTAAAGTTACGTCAATGGGGCCAATCCATGACCGGCAGGCAACGACAATCGATATAGGTAACGGCACGATGACGCACAAGGAGGCGGTCTCGCACCCTTTTATGAAGGACACGTGTTAGAGCACGTGCTAATGTTACTCAGTTTTGTCTTGAATTTATTCACTTTTGCGTGTATTCTTAAAATCAAGGACAATGACAAGAATTTTCCGATTGTCGTTAGGTAGAAAAACATCGCCGGACAAACTTATCAGGAATTTCAACCATAATTTTTTAAAAGTATATCTCCTATAAGAGATAGAAATTCTACTTTCTCAAGAAGATTAACGAAAAAGAAGAAAAACATATTTCGTTCGAATGGACCTGCTATACTCATCGGTACAGCGGCAGGTACACTTTGCTGTAGACATGTTTGGAAAAGGTGTTGTATGAAAGGGTGCGGCCGCATAACAATGGTTCAAGTGCCCTTCATTTCCATTTAAGCTGCTATTGTGGACAGAGAATGATCTATCTAAGGTACGCATATACCCAAAATTGCAGAATCCGGGAAGAAGTGACAATTTTTTGTTGCGGTCATATCTCTCAAACGGATTGATGTAATTATTTGAAAATTTGGGGATGAGATGGCAAGAGACTGAAGCATTCAACCTAATTATTTCAGAATTTTCCATTACGTTCTTCCTTGAAATTCTGCCAGAGGAATTATTCAAATATACTGTTCAAAATAATCCGAGAGACCAGCACATTTGGCAATATAACAAAAGTTGCTCTATTATGTTAGGTACATGCTATGAAAATTTCAAAAACGATCAAAGTAGTGCGCCATAGCTAAAAAAATTAAGAACTGTCGCTAGCCCACGATTTACCTCCATTGGGCAAACTATTATCAGACCAAACGCAGTTTATTGTATACGCTTGCCTGACTCACGAAGTGAGTGGACATAAAGCGTTATTTTTTATATAACCGAGTTCGAATAATGCGGAAATTAAACGTGATAACTAGATCACATTGGAACATCAACGTCTACGAAAAGAAGGTACGATAATCGTGCTAACCTGGTAATGGGGACTTTGTTAGGTAAATTATATTGAAACGCAAGAAGGAAAAATATGTCTGTATTTTAGATCAAAGAATAAAAAATATGCAGGCAACCTCCTAAGCATCGTCTGAGTCGGTTGCTACAGTATGATTTCCTTCCTCTACCGCGAAGATCTTTGTTGAGAAATCAGCCAGCTTTTGTAAGGTGTCTTCATAACGCGGTAGCCCAGTCAAATTAACTCGAAACAATTTTAAGTAGTAATTTTTCTTCGGAATTCGTTAGGGGGGATCACTAGAAGTCTAAATGTCGTTTAGCGTGGTAATCCGTTGGTTGTGTTTTCGGCCATATTGAATTTAAGGGTGAATGTTTGTTTACTTAATATCTCTGTCATTTTCAATTTTACATAAAAAATGGTAATTACAAAAAATGTGCAGAATTAAATTTCGTACTATCAAAGTTGGCCGTAACACATAAGTTTTATTTATTCGATTGTCGTACGATTCTTTTCGATGGATTTATTATAAGGCTAATAATTTCGGATAAATACTTCGATCTTCTTTATTTCGTTGTCTACCACACATAATTGACATAACTCCCTCTTCTTCCTCTCTATGGTCCCGGAAACGTCAACGTCCGTTATTCGTGTCAATGGCCACAGCCTATTGCACGGTCTAACAGTTTTCTACAGTACAAATATGGTCTCAAACAAATTTTTGCTAGAATCGATATTTTCCGCCTTATAGCCCAAAAGGTGAAGGGGAGAAATCTTGTTTGATCAAAAACTCGTTTATTTTCAATTTTACATCAAAAATTGTAAGGAACGAAGTTGTTCGAAATTAAATTTCCAATATTTTTGTCCTTATCTATTTTTTAGCTACGATCGACATTTCACGACTTATACCCCAAAAACTTGAGGAGTGTTTTTTTGTTTGATCAATAACTCAATTATTTTCAATTTTACATAAAAAATTGTTATCAACAAAGTTTTTCGAAATTGAATTTCCAACAATTTCGTTCTCGTTCAATTTGTTGCTACGATCGAAATTCTTCGATTTATAAGTAGTGGGGTCAAAATATCATTATTTTTCCACTTTTATTGTCGATTTCACGAAAAAAAATGAACAAAGTAATCTGGAATTCCTACCAACCCACCAATTCTGAGGTATAAATTGAAAAATATTGATCCTAGGAAAAATTGACGCAGACCAATATTGTGGGAAGTTTAATTTCGAACAACTTTAATAATTACAATTTTTTCCGCAAAACTGAAAATAAACGTGATAATGCAATGATAAGATTTTGTGCCCACCACTTCTTAGGCAAAAATCGAAAAAAATATCCATCGCATGAAAAAATTGATAAAAATCAAAATTTTGGGAAATTTAATTACGAACAAATCTATTCATGACAATTGTTCGTGTACAATCGAAAATAAAGATGTTAGTCAAACAAAAATCCACCCCCTCCTATTGTGGTATAAGTCGGAAAATATCCTTCCTAGCACAAAATTGGACGGGACCAAATTATTAAAAATACAATTTCAAACAACTCTGCCCTTTACCATTTTTGACATAAAATTGACAATAAACGAGTTATGAATCAAAAAAAATTTCACCATCTCCACCTCTCACACTTTGGGGGTATAAATCGGAAAATATCCATCCTAGCCAGAAAATTTAATGAAACCAAAACTGTTGTAAATTAATTGAATTTTGGACAACTTTCTGAATAAAAATTTTAATCTACAATTGAAAATGAACGAGTTATTAATCAAACAAAAATTCACCCCTCCTCTTTTTGGGGTATAAGTAAGTAAATGTCCATCCTAGCCAAAAATTTAATAGAACCAAAAATGCTGTAAACTAAATTTTAGACAACTTTTTGTTTAACAATTTTTATGTTGAATCGAAAATGAACGAGTTATTGATCAAACAAAAATTCACTCCTCTACCTTTTGGGAAAGATATCAGTTGGGGAAAATATCAATCCTAGAAAAAATTCAATGTGACAAAAGTAGTAGGAAATGAAATTCTGAACAACTTTTGTTTGAACTATTTTTGCGTAAAATCGAAATTCAAGAGATATCTATCCAAGATACAAAAGTGCACCCTTAAATACAAGATGGCGGAAAACGCAACGAACGGATCACCACGGAAAACGAAATTTAAACTTCTAGTGATCTTCTCTACCGAATTCCGAAGAAAAATTGCTACTTAAAATTTTTTCCGGGTTAAATGCTAATTTGACTGGGCAAATGGTGCAGCCACACACAGTCTTATGTTGCTGCTTTTGCAGCTGCGCTGCCGGGAGCCGCCATACTCAGGTCTACTTCGGTCAGACAAGCAGTCAAGGGGGCTTATCCCTTTGACTGCGGTCGTGAGACCGACCAGTGCACATAACCCGGCCACACGACTGCTTTCGATAATGCCCTGCAACATTTCCTGCAGTCAACTGCGTTCGTGTGGCTGAGGGGTAAGGTTGTTCAGGTAGTAGATAAGTGCTGCGACTTCCGCGCAGCATTCAAGTGTGCGAGTACCGATCGCATAGGTATATAATGACCCTGAATTCCAGTCAGAGAGTTTTTCTATGGTTCATACTGGATATAACATCGATGTCGTGTTCTATTTACATGCTGAGACTGGACCTCACACTTTATGCATGTTTTGGCGGTAGTGTTCTTCGTCAAAAAACGCACGTTCCAATTGTTTGTTTGTGTATTGAGGAATTCAGCCAGATAAGACTTTGCTTGTGACAATCAAGTCATGTTGGATCAACCTGGGGAATGACAGCACCCGGTTTCAGGTAATTCCAGTGAACTGCAGCTTTTAACGATTCCAATTCTCTGATTGTATTTTGTCAGTAAGAAAATTCTCGTTGTTCTTCATAAGAGACATTCTGACGAGAATTGCTCCAGTTAACTCCCCGTCAGAGTTTAATCTTTTTCGATTATTAATCTAAATCGATTATTGAGGAAACATGCCACTTTCACATATATGTTGTAAGAAACAAACAACTTAAACAGGAATTATTAGGCGAAGAGCACTACCGCCAAAACATACATAAAGTGGGAGGTCCAGTCTCGGCATGTAAATGGAACGCGACCTCCATGTTGTATCCATTACGCTGGCCATACACGATCAGTTGCATTTAGGGATGGGTTGTGATTAGTGATGGGCAATACTGCGATTTCTCTGTCACCGTTCCAACCCGTGACAGTTCCAGCTGTGTCACGGCGACAAATACTGGTGATTTTTTGTCACAGCTCCGACGCGACGGCGGAACGGTTGTTTACTAGATTCCGCACCAAGGTATCGTTTATCGCCTTCGCTGTGACGATGTTACATGAAAGGATGATATGGAACAATGATAGTTCAAATGTCTTTGAAAAGATAAACCTATGCTGTAACGGCGACGAACGAAGCAACGAAAGATCTCGTAGTTTTCCGAACAGCGATTTAAAGCCGACTACTGTACAGAAGTAGTGGCTCTCAAAATCACTGGCTTGACAATCGGAACGCAATCGATCATCGGCGACTTGTTCCGAGTAGTATAATACGCCTGAGTCTCGTCACCGTGACAAAAAAGCACGGCGTCTTTTATAAATTTGGAACTGTTCCAACCCGTGACAAGATCGTATCGGTGAAAAGTGACCGACTGTGACATCACAACCCATCCCTAGTTGATATGTCATCGAAATATCAATAGTTTTATCACTAATTTGTATGCAAGAGGAAAAAAGAGGATTGTTACCTATTAATTTACGTATGTATTTTTGAATTGTGATTTCAAAATGGTTGAAACAATTTAGATAATTGGTTCAAGGGTGATAGAGTGTAGCTTACTATAGGCCTTAGCGGAGAATTTTGTTTATGTATCATATTTTGGGCAAACCGTACAATTTTGGTGATTGACTATTTTTGATAATTAATGTGTTTGCTAGGGGTAGTAATGTAGGTTGCTTTTTAAAGATGTAATGATTATAGAAAAGTTGAAATTATTCAGATGCATCATTTTCCATACATGGATAGACGAAAATCGTCGTGGTACAGCCTGTATATGTCATCTGTTATTCATGGAATGATCAGTTTGGCCGATCCCTTTTTCCATTTAGCTTGAAAGGTTGTAAAGAAAAAACCTAATTCGTACAACATACAGAGCAACTGAATGAAAAGTATATAAATTGGTTCATTCAAATTGTCTATCAATAATATTCCTGTCAAATATTTCTTAAAAGCTGGAATATTTTTAAACGAAATCTTCTTATTCAGCAAAATGGAAAGAGTTTTGCGCCATAATGGATACCTGAACTAAAAGTCATAACGAAAAAAATGTGATCTGATTTAATCAGAAGTCAGTATTAGGTAGGCTATTTATTCTTCTCGTGCTCCTTTCAATTATAATGCAAACGAAATTAAATATTTTTCTTGGACAAATCGCACATTTTTGTAGACATCTCTAACGGTTATCGTGAGAAATTATGGATTTTCCCGTTCATTACATACAAACCTTCGGTGTCAAATCAGTATTATCGGTTTCTCCAATGTTTTTGCGATCAACACAATGGTTTTTCGATTGATTGTTTATATCGCGAACTATCTAACCCATCAGAGATACAATAAATTATTTTCAATTGTTCTTTGTTTAACGTTTTTCGATCCTTTATTGCGAAGGCGAGAATGTAAAATGGCGGAGGTATACGTGTGATCGATAATTCAAAATTTCGTCTACAAAAAAATACAACCAATTTTTTTTTAATCGGAACCAACATTTTCGAGAAGGATCTCCATATTAGAGTCGATGATAATTCTTATCTCGTTTACAGATTGTTCTTGTCATAGTACAGTGACTAGGTTTTATCCAGAATTAGAAAATCGAATCTCATTCTCTTCCTCATGAATGTCTATTGCGTGTACCTATCAAACGCCATTATTTTAAAAAGAAAAGCACACAACGTTACATCCGCAACTTATTGTGATTTCTGTGAAATGTCGGAAAACCGCTCGTTCCCAACGGTGCGTGCGTAAGTTATTTATTCCCGTTTAATAAAAGTCAACCTTTAGCGAATCTATCTATAGATAGATATTTTTGTTTGTTTATTTCTATAATTAACATTAAAAATTGTTCGAGCAAATGCTGTGTGTAACTTGGGCAGGTCAAAAATACCCAAAAACCTGTGCTACACACCAGTACTGAAATAAAACTTGTATTTTGAGCGTGGATATTTTATTCTGGATTGAATGCTACCCGACTTGCAGTGGGCATCTGTTCTTTGGTGTGATTCGTCGGCTGACTGTACTTGCGGTTCAGATCACCCTTGTCAAAGGGATGCTTGCCACCGGGAACGGTTATCGAACTGATATGACTGAGTTCAACTAGTGAAAAACTCCGTCGATGTGATTTAGTGTTAGAAACGTTTTTTTTTGACGAGTTTATATTTCAAAATGTATGAAAAAGCGAGTGGTATTATTTTGGTAATAGTGAAGCATTGTTTTAACTATTCGTTTCGAACTAAACCACCCTAGCGAGTAGGTGCCGGCAGTTACGTGTCAACAACACCAACGCCATCTACCAACTGTACGTGAAATTGGCAGCGCCCCCGTGCTTAAACGCATGTCAAATCAACAGATTGATAGGTAATATTAGAAATACATTGTTCTTTTGAATTTTTAACTTATTTTTTCTGAGTTATTTGGAAATAAGGTAGGATAGGTTTTTTACACCATTTTTGTATTCAATTATTACCACTTGCGGAAAGTTTTACCTCCTGTTTGATGTACGTATTTTTCTTTTGTATGATGTGTTTCGAATATACTCATTTATGAAGGCCATTACATGTTCCTGACTTATAGAAAAATCATATATATTTTTGGCATACTATAATGTATTAAGAAAAGTTTGGTAGGAAAAGAAATAAGTGTTGTTTTCGGTAAAGCATTATGCACAGTGGTTCAGAACAACACCACTTATCAAAAAAGACATTTTGATTGACTTCGTTGTCTAAAAATGAATACACTAAACATCTTGGTACATTAAGTATGTACCAATGCTGTCGGAAGAAAGCACCAATGTTTTAACACTAAACATGTAATTTTCTTGATCTCAAGAGAGAATATCATCAATGTTTAATTTTCGCCTTATACTAAACCTCATAACGAATGAAAAGTTAGTGTGGAAAAATTTTTGATGCGTCTGATAGTTACCGAGATATTTGATCTTTAATTAGGCGTCCGACGACGAAGCGAAAACGCTCGTTGTGACGTCACTGCACATCGGCAGCGGTTCGCCGCCTTTGCGCTCGTCTCCGACTATCGATGTATTAAATCCCTTGTTCGCGTCAGATCTGCGTGTAAATATTGTCCAATGCATTTCTTATCGGGTTTTTCATGTTCCATCAAGACGGGGTCTAGGCTCCGTCAGACGGTGGCAAATATAATCAGAAAGAATATTTAGATGTGGCGGTGATCTTCAAACCGCGAATTATGAATGATCAACACTGAAAAACCGATGTTGAATCGCTGCATCTCGGCATCTAAAGAGTCGGAATTATTCGAAAAATATTTAGCGACCATCAACTCGTCAATGTAAGGCAAATTATCAAATTGTCCCTTTACAAAACCATAATCCATATTTGATACAATATTACAGTATTGTACCTGTTATTTACCAAAACACCTCTGTCAAGAAGGTTATGGTCGGTCGAACGTATGAAACACTCGTCCGGCCGAAACACTCGCTAACGAAAAAAATCTCCACGAGCGCATGAGGCGGTTCGCCGCAATGAAGTGAATGATGTGTGGCGCGCTTTTAGAAAAATTCAAATAATGCGGAGACTAAAATTGTCATAACTTGAAAGCTACTAAGTAAAGATGAAACGAAAGCTGATATATTTCTGAAGCAGCTACGCGGTCAAAAAGTTTCAAATGATTTTTCAGACCCACTGACATTCTCCATTGTCCGTGGAAATGAATTCATTTTGATTGAAATATGAAAGACAAACAAGTAGATTTCGATATTTCATTACATAAAAATTATTTAAATTGAAAAAAATAATCTCATCGGTAAAATTTTGTGCTCCAACTGATTGAAAAAAACAACTGAATCTAATTTAAAACGAATACGACTATATCGAAAATGGTACAAAAAAAAAACTCTTCTGAAAACACCGTTTTTTTTAATGATTGATAGCTCGGCTGCTAACAGTACACCGCTTCCATCATCATAATTTCATAAACAATTTTTCTCTCGTTGTTGTCAGCAACCGCCTACCATTTTTCTGAAACCGATGAGATATTGTTAAGGTGCATTTGAACGGCGCGTATTATGACGAGCTCGGACGATAGATATTCGACCAAGCTGTCAATTGAAATATTAAATGGGTCACTTACACAGTTATAATTCTTTACCTGGATATTGGGAAAATATTTGCATACATTTTTTCCAACAAATCTAATAAATCACTTATCAGACATCTCATTGTAGAATCTACATTTCTGAACGCTGTATGAGGGAACATGGACAAAGTACCCTGGTGAATATGATTTTTCCATAGAGTTAACTCCTCTGTGAAATCCTTCATTTTATCGGAGGACGTCATAATATTCTCATTTCGTCCTTGCAAAAAAAAAAATTTAATTTGTTAAGATGTTGAAATAAATCTGTCAGATAGGCCAATTTGGTGCACCATGCATCGTCACTTAATAGTTCAACAAACTCGGATGTTTCCAAAGTGAGGAATATCAATAATTCTTCCTTCAGTTAATACACACGTGACAAACTACGTCCTCCCGATAACCATCTTACCTCAGAGTGTAGAAGCAAAATGCAGTGAGCTGAATCCATTTCTTGGCAATTTTTTTTTGAATAATCTAGATTTCAGTGTACGGCTTTTAATGAAATTTATGACCTTCACTACATCCTCTAATAGAGTTCTTAAGCCATGCGGCAGAGTTTTTGATACTAATGTTTCCTTATGAATGACACAGTGGGTCAGCATAATTTTGGGTTTATCTTCTTCACAAACGCAACAAACCCTTTTACAGAACCTGTCATTGAAGGTCCTCCATCGGTACATATTCCTATACAATCGATCCATGATAAATCAACGCGTCTAAAACATTGAAGATGTCTTCACCTTTTGTTGTTTCGGGCAGTTCTTTGCAACAAAGGAAGTTCAATAATATCATCTTCAACGACCATGCGTATAAATGCCACCAGATGTGACTTTCCACTTATGTCAATTGATTCATCAACTTGTAAGGTGAATGTGCGAACAATTTGTTGTTTTTCTATTACTTGTACTTCAATTTCTTCTGACATGTGTTCTATAAGCCTGCTTATAATATAATCAGACATAGGAATTTTTAAGATCTCCTTTTCAGCTTCAACTCCAAATAAGGTCTTTGTTCCGAAATCTAGAATAAGATTTGAGAGCAGGTTCCGGTGTCGGACCCTAACTCATTCAACTCCTAGGTATATTCCACGAAAGCGACAATACCCAACATCTGGGTAAAAACCCCAATGACTCATCGCCTCCCTTGCACGCCTTCTCACACCATCGTTTCTTTGTAAAATTAGTTTAGGATAGATTTCATTTTTTTTGTAAACCAGTTTAGCACAGTAAACCGTACAGACAGCACCGTTCACTTTCCTCTGTTATTACATACAAGAAACCGCTAAAGAATACACGGCTTGTTAAGTCAATCCGTGTGGAATTGTGACCCGATCAAACTCAACAAAATTCACAGTTCCGTATTTTCTACAGTCTTCATAATCTGACTACAAGCTGGCAATACTATTTTTCAGCGACAGTATGTAGTTAAATTCTTTTTTTTTGCTACAAGTTCCGCCACGTGGTAGCTTGCCTCTTGACACCTGTCAGGGATAATCATTGTCTTGGTGAGACTTGTGGATTGTTGGGCTTGTGATTTCAACGAACGTTGAGAGTATTAATAGGCCCTTATCCAAGAGATGAGAATGTTTTCTAGAAAGGTGTCGCTTTAATTTACTAGGAACCATTGCTTCATAGGATAATTTTTGTGCGTAAACGAGGCAACAAGGTTTTGGTTCGTCTTTGTCTCCTATTCACTCCTATTCACGTTAATCCCAATTTTAAATATCATCATTCATGATATTGTCGTTCACAGTTCATCAGTTTTTGATTTTTTTTCGACGCGTTGACTGCATGATTGTTGATTATTAGCCGATATACGGGTTACGAATTTATCCATGTTGAACGTCTTCTCAGAAGTCAAATTCAGAATAAAGTTTAGAAAAGGAAAAAATAGAACTTACACCGTGTATGTAGAGAGAGCGATATAATACAGCGAGAGCTAACAACTTCCCCTTCCCCTTCCGCCCTTATAACGCATCGTAACGTTTTACTAGACCCCCTCCCCCCAAAATGCGTTACGTAATATTTGAACGGCCCTGTTACCATAAACAACCCGATAACAAGTATCGGTATTTTCTCATTAAAACAGCTGTTATTCAGGATTTCAATGCAGCATGTTTGCGGAAACAGAAACCGGAAATCAAATCATCGATTATTATATTATCTTTTGCCATTGCCAAGTAAAATTCTTTTTCGTCTGGCCTTACCACCTAGTGCAACTCGTTTCAGTCGTTGTTGCCAAGATGTACTTGCGCTCGGTCTAGACCAATCAGAGCAGCGGAAATTATTCTATTGACCGATGCGCGGTGCATTGTACTTGGTTGCGTATTGCCATTCTTTACTACTAGTGCAGTCAATATGCAAGTGACATGCCGAAAAATGACATACCGGAATTTGACTAGATGAATCGTTAGAGGAAAAAAAGAAAGGTAATGTTAAATTGCCGAAGTCTCACCCCTATTTTTGAGAAAATTCAAAAAAATATTTTGAAACACGTTTTTCTCAGAGAGTATGTGTGTTGGTGAAATTAACTACATTTTTTGTCATTGAAGTGGCATGGTACGACTAACGAAACAGAAAGTAGGTGGCGCTAAAGCATCAAAAAAGTGGTTTTTCGTTATTTTCAGTGGAAATAAATAGTGTTTTTGCTATGATATAAATTGGAAAGTTTTTTCGTAAAACTTACCGTTTTCGAACTGGAACTTACCGAAGTGTCAAATTGAACATTATAAACCGTACAGATGCATGTTTTAATTGAATTTTATAAAAAAATATTTTTTAATTAAAGAACAACAATATTCATTTTATATACTCATTTTGAACAATAATTTTGATGAAAATTGTTTTTATAATAATTTTCATATAATGGTCAATTTGACATTTCGGCAAGCTTTAGGTCAAAAACGGTAAGTTTTGCAAAAAAAGTTCCTAACAAAAGTTGTAGCTAATTTTGTGACAAACATCTTTCCAATTTACGTCATAGCAAAAAAAAACAATTTTTTTCCACTGAAAATAACAAAAAAACACTTTTTTGATGCTTTAGCGCCACCTATTTTGTGTACTATTAGTCGTACGATGTGACTTCATTGACAAAAAATGTAGCTTACAATGTCCTCTACATTTTTTGTTCATTAAACTTTTCATCAAAACCCATAGATTCTGAAAAAGACGCGTTTCAAAGTTTTTTTGAATTTTCTCAAGAACAGGGGGGGATGAGACTTCGGCAATTTTTTTTGCCCTCTAACGATTCATGTGGTCAAATTCCGGTACGTCATTTTTTGGAGAGGAATTTTTTCGTGGCATATTGACTGAACTATACGGCACAGAGCCCATATGCGCTGTATCAGAGTATAGTATATTTTATAACGATTGTCGATGATTTCAGACGAGTGTCGGTTTGACGAACGGTGTGAAGCGGAGCGGAGCCGAGTGAGCCTAGGCACAAGCAATGAAATCTGGCTTCCCACGAGTAATGAACGACACTTTTCAGGCGACCACAAAAATGACATTATACGATAATTATTTTGAAAACAACATGAACGTTTCATCCCAAGTGCAACTGAATAATTCATTCTTCATCTTCTAGACGGCGTGTTGAAGAAAATTATAAACAACTATATTTGTTTATGCTATTTCGTACCTTCCTCTTGGAATTGTTAGCAACATTCTCACGGATTTTATACTTATAGGACCCCCCATTGTTTCTGGAGGGATATTTCCGTCACTTTGCATCTTATAAACGTTTTTTCGGCTCAGATGAATGAATACTCGATAAAGCCTCGCGCAAACTGACGCGGTAGCGGTAGCGGTAGCGGGCGCGGTGGCGATTCTAAAGCTTCTTCTTCCCGTTCCATTCTTCGAACAAATTAAATTGTAAGAGTTACTTTTATAACGTACGATCCCTAAATGATGATCGCTTCCGTGTGTGCCTATAGCCAACCCCGACCCGATTGTACCGCCACCGCTACCGCTACCGCGTCAGTTTGCGCGACGCTTAATACTTCAACCAGTTGGAACAATATTAACGACGTTTTATTTAGAAATGATAACCACAATATATTTATCATCTGTGGTGACAACTTAAAATCCAATTTGTCTGTGACTGCAAATTAAATCAAGTTGAATGAAGTAGTCCAAATGAACTCTTTTCTTTAATGTCATTCTTCAATATCAGATATATGAACTAAATTTCCCATCTGTCTGGTCATAACGTTTGTTCTGCTCAGGATATCTTTGACTATAAGAATGATACTCCGCAAGACAGGAAAACCTAATCTAATTTATTCATGAATCTAGAGTTGAAAAATTGGCGAATTGGATCAAGTTATGCTTTTCGTTAATGTTGCGATATGTCCTTTTAAGTTCTGGTACCTCATTCGCGTCATTGATATATTTAATGAGATATACGAACTATTACTTGGCTAGGTTTCATTTCGATCTCACCACTTTCCCGGACGGATAAAACCGGTTTTACCCGTGCGGAAAGACATTTCCATACAGTTGTATGAAGACATTCTTTACTATGCTACAGAGCAGATTCGTATTGAATAGCTCTGCATCGCAATAACATATGGACAGATGCCGTATTATTTCATAACAGCCAATGTTTACTGCGATACAGAGCATGATTATTATAGCCTTCCAATAGAACAAACTTTTTTGAAATCGTCAAACTATAAACAATTATTTTTATATTTAGAGGAATAAAATGTTCGAAGTTGTTCCCATTGATTTTACTTTAAATTAATCAAATGTTGATTATTCGATGTGATCATTTTATGAACTTTCAGTACCGGTAAAAAAGGGATATTCTAATATTGCCAAATGCTCGAAATCTCAAAGAAACACCAGTGAACGACAAGTTAAATATTTGTACGAAAAGTGGATGTACGGGTATTCTGCCAACCTTTTCTGTCATAGCAATCTAATTTCTGATTAGACAATAAAATAAACTGGAGATGAATTTTCATAAATAAAAGTATACAGTTGAAAGTGAGAATACATAGGCAAGCACGATTAACACGTTGCATGGTTACATCGATTTGAAGCAACTCCAAATTTGTGGGATTGTCAGTGGATGAAGAAAACAAAAACTCAGTGATATGTAAAAAAATTATATACATGACTGAAAACAACTAAGTTCAATGATCATTCAGCTGCAATCCCTAATGAAATCAAAAACAAAGTATATATATCTTCGTAAGATGTTTTGAGTAACGTCTCATTTCTTTTTTCCATAAAAATACGTGTCCACTTTTCGTACAAATATTTAACTTGACGTTCACTGGTATTTCTTTGAGATTTCGAGCATTTGGCAAAATTAGAAAAATTAGCTTGAATATCCCTTTTTTACCGGTACTGAAAGTTAGCTACACACACGTCATAAAATGATCACAATGAATAATCAACATTTGATTAATTTAAAGTAAAATCAATGGGAACAACTTCAAAAATTTTTTTGTTCTAAAATAACTGTTTATAGTTTGACGATTCAAAAAAAGTTCATTCTATTGGAAGTCTAATAATAATGCTCTGTATAGCAGTAAACATTGGCTGCTATCAAATATAATACGGTATCTGTCCATATCTTACTGCGGTGCAGAGCTATTCTATACCAATCTCCTCTGCAGCGTACTAAGGCTTAGCGCCGACATGGAACTTTCAGTCATTCAACTGATCCGATTTCTTTGTCGGCATGTCGGCGCGCTCTCATATAAACGCATAGGACACAAATCAGTTGAATGACTAAAAAGTTCCATGTCGGCGCTAGCCCTAAAGAATGTCGTCATACAATGAACCGAACTTCGAGCCATACTTTACTCATACAGCGCATATGTGCTCTGTGCCGTACGCCAATACGCGTCCGGGTTGGCGCTGATCGAGCGAAATTTGGCGATCCACCGGAAGTCGGTTTCTGCAACGCAATCCAAAGGAGTCTTATCTCAACAATTGTCGCCAACACAGACATCGGGTGTGACTAGAATCGAAAGGGCAAAAATCCGTTTAATCGCACGCCGTCTAAACAGGTGACTCGTGTTCATATTTTTTTGGGGCAGATTTTTCACGGACGACGCGGCTCATACAGCATTCGCCATACCCCGCGCCAATTAAACGTACCTCTAGAATAACCGTTTAGAATAGCGTTTTCCAACGTGAAGGTCGCGACCGGCACTGAGTCGCAGAAAAACTCATCTGGGTCGCGACAAAATATTCCAAATTAAGTTTACTTCGTTTACTAAAGTTTTACATGAAGATAATGGATATTTTTTCAGTTTATGTTTGTTATATAATTATTTTACAAGTTTCGTGTCAAAGAACCAAACAAGTCGGGGCCTTCGGCCCCTCCTGCGCCTATGCGCCCCGATCCCTCTATGCGCCCCGATCACTCTAGGAGCCAGATCACTATATGCGCTCCGCTCTATATAAGTTCAGCTCTTGGGTCACCGTAGGCGTATCAAATTTTTCTTTATTATCACGAAAATCGTAAGGAAAATTGAGAGAATATACGGTTGTAATGCGGTCGATTTTCGATGTGAATGTCACGGTGTGAAAGAAAGTGATTTTTGTGCTACGGCCGGAGCATAACGATAATATAAGACGTTGAAGTGTGCTGATGATGATTTGCATATTTTTTCTTCAATCAATCATTTATATTTCGGACCGTGAAGTAATTTTTTTCGTTTATTTTTCATGCTATATTTTTTTATTCTATTCCATTAAAAAGTAATCTTTTTTGCTTATAATTTCAGTTCATTTTCAGAGGTAATTAATATATTTTCGAAATCCTTTTTTGTCATTTTGGCTGTGCTCAAACCACAGCGATGGTATACGGTTGTAAAGTGTGGTGGGTGATATGTATTTTTCTTCCTTTATATCAACTAATTTTTTATTTTTTATTAAAGGAACCGATGACTTGCAAATTTATTTTTCAATTTTTATGAATCTTTGTGTTGTCATTTGGGCTGTGCTGAAACCCCAGCGATGATATACGGTTGTAAATTATGGTGTGTGTATATGATATTTGATGTTTTAATCGAACAAGCGTTTCAAAATTTCAATTAGTTTTCAAGTACAATTTTTATTGAAAGTACATTCTGTTTCATTTACTTTGTATGCTACGAACTATATTTTTTTGGGGATTCAATTTTTGTAATCGATATTAATATTCCATCAAGAAGGAAATTATTTTCTGCTTTGTTTTTGTTCATGCAATATTGGTTTTCATTTTTTATAAAAGTAATCGAATAGTTGTTAATTTGTTTTTTGGAGAGTTAATTTATTTTTTTTTGTCATTTTGGCTGTGCTGAAACCACAGCGATGATATACGGTTGTAAGTTGTATAGATATGTGTCTGTTCTCATTCAAATCGCTGTTATCCTGTGATCGAAATTAAAAGTTTAATTGAAATAGCAACCACTCAAAATCGATACATTTCATTTTGCATTTATGATCAAAAGAAATGTACAGAAGAAGAAAAATTAATGAGGTTATGTTACGTTACCATAGACGGAGCAGATAGTCGACTACTCGTTATACAACTAAATGAGGTGCACTTGAAATTTAAAAAATAGCAAGCAAGGAACCAACAATACACATTAAGGTCAGGAACACTCATTGCTCGTATATATAGAAGATATTTTTTAAATATTCCTAACGAAATACTTTATTGGGCTTTTCAATTATATGAATGAACAATTCACATTTATTCTTTCCTTTCATAACGATAAACTTCTTTGTAACCGAGGATTTTTCGTTAAAACATTGAATAAATACAGATGGCTATAATAATAATAACGTAGCATTTATTTTTTTCCATCGCAGATAATTAAAAAATATTACGTCGATGAAAAAAAGTTTTTAACCGTCGCGGTTTCGAACCCGAGATCACTCACTATGTTACCTACTACTCGACTACCACGGCTACAATAGCACGTACACAAATGTGTCCAATTTGACGATTAAAACAAACTACTCGAAATAACCACGAGACTCCATCCGGACGCGATCGGTAGGCGAATCTTTGGAATTTATAATTTTTATTCAGTTCGTTCGATAGGTACATCAATATTTGCCCTGCAAAGGCCAGGCTGGCTCCTTTAATTCACAACTGTCAACGCGTCCGTTCGGAACTTTCCGGAGCGCAGTCGTATACCTTCGGCACACAAGAGGAATTTTTCGAATTTTCAAAATTTTCTACGCTTTTCCTCGAAAACGGCTATTCCTACGGCCTAACGTTTCTCGGACGATTCGTAGCTAGTTTTTTTTTGAATATTTTCGTGTAAGCGATAATTCGATACGCGACGTTATAAAGGAGATATTACTAGAAGAAACGTTTTTCGAGCGGACGGTTTAGTTTTGGAGTTTTTTGCTGAAAATCGGTAGATTCTACGTCCGCTACGTCTCGAGGAGAAAGAAATCCGTATCAATTACCTATTCGGAACAGGCATTCCAAATTTTTTAGGAGCTAGCTGTACCCGACGAAAATCGATTCGCGGCACCCTACTTTTTTCTATTTCTTTTACGATAGGTCCTACAGTTTCGGAATCTTCTAGCGAAAGATTGCTCACAATAATTGAGAAACATCTTTAGAAGATCGTCGCGTCGTCTGACGTACCGCCTCCGAAATATAAGCAAAAAACGAAAAATTTTGTGTTTACGAGTTTTTTACTCCAAAAAGGAAGGGAGCTGCAGAATCGAGCGGCAAACAAAAAACAAAGAACTATCTTTGCCCTTTTCGAAAACGTACCTCGCGTCTTCCAATCGTACGTACTTCTCGAGATAAGGGCTTTTAAAATTTTCGTGAAAATTGAGTGATTTTCGGTTTTTCTCGAAAAAATCGAATTTCCCCCAAAGCTCGACCCGCCGAAAAAATTCCCTCGATAAAATACCATTCTTTCCCGATCGCCCCATTCTCTTACCTTCCCGCCCGCACCCCCATGAACGTCGTAAAAAATTCGCGAAAAAAAAAACGCCCCCACCCTTATATCTCGCGACCCGTTCGACCGATCCCGCCCATTCGCGAACCGAACCTAGTTTAATCAGTATTCTACCGATCCCACCAAAAAAATTCCATAAATCGATAAAACTCTGCCAGTTATCGACGTGACGTCGATCGCCGTACACACACACGCACACACGGCACGTCGCGATTTGTCACGCCACTGTAATATACGGTATTACAACCGTATATAAAAAAAAAAAATAATAACAAAAACTAAAATTTGTTATGTAAATAAATGTGTCTTTTTCAGAAGCTAGGTCGAAAAAATTTTTAAAATCTCGTAACGGACCGCGCTCAAAAAAGGTTCGGAATTGATGGTGTAAGCGCATTTAACATTACGACTATCGGCCGGTTTATCAATGTCCAGGTAAATTTCCAGATAGCCAGTTAGGGTAACCCCTAACCCTCGGTCAAATTAGTTCACATTTATCCTCTAAGGTCGAACCCATAGACATAGGAAATATAGACAGCGGATCTAATATGTAATAATAATAACGATGCATCGTGTCCCTTGCTTACAAAGAGGAATAAGACCGAGTGGATAGTCGTTCTCTCTCTAATCGGCGAAGCCACGTGCCCTTACCGACTCCCCACCCGAATAATCAAGCATATGGAGAAATTTGAAAATTACTTTCAAGGCACTTAGCTCCGCCGATTAGAGAGAGAACGACGATCCGCTCGGTCTTATTCCTCTTTCTAACCAGGGGACACGATGCATCGTTAGATCCGCGGTCTATATTTCCTATGTCTTTGGTCGAACCAAATATCGATAAACAAAATAACTGCCAAATGTCATCTAGCTGCCACAGTTTCTTTACCTGGACCTTGATAAACCGGCCGAATGACCATCTGCGTATAGGGTAGTAAACTCGTAGTCTCGACGCGCAGGTTGTTCTATTTCTTTCACTACATTGGATGGCCGATGCGAACTGTTGTTTGTTCGACGGATAAATCGACTTAATTACCAATTTTTGTCCGAAATAATTCGGTCTTGAGTTGAAGCCCATATGCAGTATGTTTGGCACAAGTTTTCCAGATGATGTACGCCACGTTCCGTAATTTTACATGCGGTAGGAATATCAGTCCCCAAGCGATAACCTCACGTACAATTTCAAAAAATGGAACTACTTAATTTTTACTATTATTTTAATTTGCACAATTTGCCAAAGGGGGAGAGGAGGCCAGAGAACGCCGAGAGGCCGTAGGCCGTATCTTTTAAATACATGATTCTTGATAGTTCCACGAGAATAGTCTGATGTTCCGGGTACAGTAGGATGGTTTTCCGTCAACATTTACGACAAAATATGAATCATGATCGAAATTTGTAGTGTACATATATTAATGTTTATGGTATGTATACAGTGATAGGGCTGCTCCAAAGGGGGAGAGGAGGCCAGAGAACGCCGAGAGGCCGTAGGCCGTATCTTTTAAATACATGATTCTTGATAGTTCCACGAGAATAGTCTGATGTTCCGGTGTTCTCAACTGAGGCAGGTTTTCTGGTAGGTTTTTCTGTTCTTTGAACTGACACTCCGTTGGGTCGTTTTATATTTTTATATTGGTATTTTTTAGTTTTTTAGCGTTGGAAAATATCTCTTTCTTAGTAAGCAAAGATAACAATTCCAGTTTCACTGGACGATTCCTTCCTCTACGTAGGGTGTAAAGGTCACTTATTTGAGATTCTTGAACGTTTAATTGTGATAATCGCCGAATTTCTCGGGAAATAAATTGAGGATCTATCTGGCTATTTTTATTAGGTATACCAAACAGTATTAAATTATTTTTATTGTTCTTCCTTTCTATTATTTCTATCCTATGCTTTAGGTTTAAGTTTTCCTTTTCAAGTTGTTGAACGCTGCGATTTAGGTTCTCGATTTTCAATGATAGTCTAGCCTCACTTGCATAAACAATATTTCTTATTTTACCTCACAAAGCGATCACTTCCTGGAATAACCTTTCCAAAGTGATATTTTCACTCATGTTTGGTTTTAACTTAACGTGTATGAAATCCTTTAGAATGTTTTCTCATATGGTATTTTTTTACAATACTACTGTCCTCCAAAATTAACGAAAAATTCGCCATACATGCGTTTCACCCTGAAACCAAGGAATATGAAGTCCAAAATTTCAGGAAAGCTCTAGTTTTTTCACAAAAAATGAATGAAGATTTCACCTCAAAGTCGCTCCTTTTCACACCAATATTTCACTTATAATTCAACTGACAGACCAAAAACATACTTCTATTGAATCTTTGAAATGT
Source organism: Novius pumilus (assembly GCA_020654155.1). Taxonomy (NCBI): domain Eukaryota; kingdom Metazoa; phylum Arthropoda; class Insecta; order Coleoptera; family Coccinellidae; genus Novius; species Novius pumilus. Next base: position 151,066 of record JAIFOV010000038.1, on the reverse strand, counting down.
TTTCTTGAAAAACTCGTTGTTTTTTTTTAACTAATCCCATCAAGCTGAGCAAAAGTGGACTATTTCTGAATAATGTACCGTTTTCAAGCATATTTTACTTGAATTTATTGATAAAACCGTACAGTCTCATTATAAATAATGTCAAACTTTCTTACAAGTAGATTACAATACGAGAAATGGAACAATGAGTGAAATATTGGTGTGAAATACTGTAACCTTGCGGTACCATTTCAATTATTTTTTTGTGAAAAAACTAGGCCTTTCCTGAAAATTTGGACTTCATACTCGTTAGTGTCAAGGTGAAACGCGTGTATCTGAATTTTTCGTTAATTTTGGAGAACAGTACATTATTGTAAAAAAATACCTATCAACTATAATATTTATTCCCAAAAATGTATCTTCACAGGTATCCAAGGCACAGAATGTTTCTCTCCGTAAACCAAGCCATAGGTCATAAATGGGGTAGCTAGATTTCATCCACCATAATCGAAATACTTAAGAGCGAAATACAAAACGCGTTCGTCGAACCGTTATGACCCTGAAGTTAGGTTAAAGAAACTTTTGGAAACTTGAGATCTTGATAAGTATGTAAATAACAAACAACATAGGTACAATGCAGACGAAATTGTTCGGAAATTCTCATGATTTTTATACCAATTACAATGCCAAAAAAACGATGCCTAGATGCTATTCAAATCATCAAAATCTCGACCGTGAAATCTTACGAGGGCGAAAATGCCAATTCGAACTCACACGCTCGGCGCCAAAAATTGAAATGCCGTGATGTTTTACGTTGCAGAACATATATGATCTGGAAAATATGAAATGTTTATGGTGGAAGAACTTTTCTTTCAGTTCTCCAACTTAGAATGCAGAGACCCATTTCTAATTTAAGAAAATCTCGTTCCAGCTTTATTTTTAGCTTGCGAGAATGAGATCTGTAGACGAAATAAATTATTGCAGGCAGTCGAAAATCGATTTTGTACGTTAGGAATAATAACAATTACAAGCTAAATGTATGTATGTATGTGTAGTGTACACACACATAAATGATTAATAATATAGGTACATATACTTTTTTAATGATGTATTTTATTAGAAGAGTTAATGTAATTGATCTCGTAAAGAATAAGTATATTTTAAGTATATTAGCCAGGCCCGTATCTGGGGGTAAGTCTGGGCCCATGTCTCGGGTGGCAAATTGATCGTATTCAAACAGCATTAGTCTAGGTGAAGCCCTCTTTCGTTGTCTTAGTAAAAACCGCTGATTGTAACATGACAGTTAATGTCCGAAGGGGAGCGGCAAACTTCTTATGAATCTTTTTAGAAATTTCTGCTCCCCCCTCTCTGAAAAATTCTAAATTCGGCACTGATATTAGCTACATATCTTTTAACTATTATATAATAATGGATTACCAGTAAAATCGTTGTATTAATAAATACACACATACATAGAAATATCAAGTTGTGAACAACTGATGTTAAGAAATCAGTTCGAAATTTCCCGATACTGAATAACGTAGTGTTTCTCGCCATTTTGCTTTTATCATAGAGTTATGTAAAGATGACGCCATTAGTTTCAATGTTCGATCGTAATACATTACATATTCATTAAAAACTGTGAGTGGCGTATACAAGAGTGCAACAGGAATCATTTAACGATTCAAATGGGAAAATTTTGAGGAAGCAATGTGGAAAGTTTATCCCTATTAGATTTGTCCAGCATTTACTAATAAGTGAATCATCGATGTATGATGTTTCTTGAGAGTTGGTCGGTGTCAACTTTCCGTGTATTTTATTAATATTTTTTTACGGTTTATTGCTGTTATTTCCGTGGGGTCTGCATGTATAATGTATGTATTGTTAAAAGAAAATTCGTATAGACTATGGTGGAAAATATGAGGTCGAGTGCGACGCGACGGTGACCTGTCGGGATCGGGCTTAGGATTGGTCGGTAAAGTGAGATCGCATTTCAGCGACGGCGGCAGCGTGTACAGCAGAATTGTGGCCCGTTGTCTCAGTCCGTTCCCTCGTATTATTGTGGTGTCCAAGTGAGACGCAGGAGGTAGGAAGTAATACGACGCACTTGGCAGCTTCGTCGGCCCATAAATGGCATGGTTACTTTGAGAAGGGGGCTGCTGCTTCCGATGCCGCCGCTCTCTCCCGTATTTCGTGAGCGTTGCCGGTCTTCCCGTCACGCCGCGCCGCCGCCGTCATTGCCTTCTAGAACTACTCCGCACACGCTAGTACAGATCCGTGCTCCTTTGAAATCTCCCATCATTATTCTTCTCAAACTAAAACCGTATCTTAGAGAGAATGAGTATCTCATGAAAACTGACACCGCTATGATAAATTATTTAAAAGCTGATTACTATGATGACTTGTTTATGTGTACCGACGTAATGAAAAAAATTATGATTTTCAATGGATTCAATCTACACATTAAAAAAAGCTCATTGCGAGTTGGACTCGCGCACGAAGGAATCCGTTGGATTATTTGACAAAACAACTTAATTTTGAGGTAGCACCAACTGCTTTTAGTTGTTATTTTCAGTTATCTAGTTAATCTCGCGCAAAATAATCAGGTTTTTTTGTATGAGAACGCCCCCATTTGTATGTTTTTTTTATTTCAATCTAATAATATAAGTATTGGAAGTGGATGGTTATATAACCAAATATTCTGTGATTATTTCAAACGTCTATCTGTTACCATTATCCATGTCTAGCAAAAATGGACAAAAAAATGAAGTTTGTTGTATGAGAGCCGCCGTTAAATATTCTTTTTATTCTGTTTTTAGTGTTCTTATAGTTACAAGAGAAATATATTATGTGTGAAAATTTCAATTGTCTATCTATCACGGTTTATGGTATATAGATTGGTGATATACAGACAGACAATGACGTCGTTGTCAAGACAATTGTATCATAGGTATAATCTGGACATTATTAATCACTAATTAACTAATAGTTCTGTGAATCTGTGATAATTAAATAAGAAAAAGCTTGTGAATTTCGAAATGACTGGTCGATTTTCAATAAGGCGTTAATTCACGGAAGAAATGTGTCTACAAGAATGTATCATCGGACAAGTTCCAAAGCACTTCAATCAGAGGTACATTCACAGTAGATACATAGATAATATCTAGCGTCGTGCCTTGTTCATGTCCAGTACACGACTTCCTTCGGAAATCTCTTGCCAAGCTGAAGTAAACCATAACTTATACGTTGTAGATTGGGGCAGAAAACCAAGCCTAGGGGCCACGAGCTAAAGATAGATTTGAGGCACGTGTGCAACAGCGAATTAGCTGTCCGACCAAGGGGAGGTCGGACGTGAGACGGGGAATGATGGCGTCGCGGCGGCGACCGTCGTGGGTTGACTCACTGATCAAGACAGGCTAAGCATCTTCTGCGTCGGTAAGACAACGTCGTCTAGCGGTTAGTCACCTCACGTGAGCCGCCAGGAAGGCATATGCCAATTGAGATTATCGAGAAACGAGCCAATACCGCATTTTGGGAATATTCCAAAAAAACTACGATCTACCATTTCAAATTACAACAAAACTGAAAATCGAATAAAAACTGATAAATGGTGCCATCGCTTCCCTTGTTTTGATCTTCTGTTCCTATATTTTTTCGTAATCATTTTATTTTTCAACGTGTAGCTTCCTACTCTTCAATAATCTCGTTGTTATTGAAATTCAATTCGCTTTTTTGTTTTCTTTAGTCCTCAATTTGTGATCATATTCACACACATACAGACACACACACACACACGTAGCCTTAATCTTTTATCTCAAAAATAGACCGATGACGTTGTGAAATCGGTGCCAAGAATCATCGTAGAGTTCACAAAATCGTGAAATAACGGGCAAACACGAAACGATATTATCGAAAACGTTTTATTTCGATGAAGGATGTTTCCACGTATTCTCCTTTTCAATGAAACAGATGGGATGCAGTTTCCCGTTTATTGATTGCGAAAGAAAGTCGCTTCTTAATGATTCGACACCCTTTTCACCATAAACAGATGTAACTTCAATTCACCATGTTTATTATACTTATTATGATATTCGAAATCGTGTTCATTCGGAACATATCAGAAGTAGATAGTTTTGTAGCAACTACCAAGATAATTATAAAGCGTTCGCTATACTAATAAACCAACGCATGAACGCTGGAAATGACAGTTTTATAAAATGAGGTTCGATCGGTCCCTATATTAGAGCCAAATACGCTAAAACTTGAATCAATTCATTTGGTAGGCATAAAACATTCTACTAGTAATTACGAGTTTCGGGAGAATAAGGTTGTGTTCAACTGCACCGTTCCAAGAATAAAGTTTCATGACGTCATTGAATCAGTGCCAGAAATACCCACAATATTTCAGCTATTAATTTGAAGTTCGATTAACGATGAAAAGAATTGAAGTTGAGGAAATTCTGTGGATCTGTGGATTCTTATATGTGTAACATTCGTATCCTAAAGCTTCGCGCCGACATGGAATTATTTAGTTGCGAAAAAGTTTTTTATAAGAGGGAACGCCCACATCGAACGTAGGAGTTCTTTCTTATAAAAAATTTTTTTTTTAATTTTTGAATTTACGAAACTAGAAAAATATTACGTTCAGAATAAGGTGAGACACATTCAATATCAAACTGGAATAAAAGATTTTTCGGATAAAAATTATTTCATTCCATTTTAAATGAGTTATTTATTAGCGAACGGAAATAAACTAAAAAGTTTCAAGTCCATGTCGGCGCGGATACATCTGATCACGTGTAACACAAACCGATTAAAGCATTTAAAATTTGTCATGACACAAAGGCTTAAGTAAGCTATTGTAACGTTGTTAATTTAATGCAAAAGTGTGATGTGAAACGCATATCGCTATTACTTTATGATACCACTTCCTCCTGTAAGGTCTAAAATATGGCTCGGATAATAGCTGCCGCCTTGGACTTCATTCAGTGAAGTAAAGAAGCTTTTTTTATCAACAGATGATGGCTGTCATCTTGACAACGCCAAGTATTCACTATTCAGGCGAATGTTGGTTGTCAGTCGACACTAACCATGATCGTTATTGTAATATATGTCATTCAACAATTTCTCTTTCCAATTTATTCAATTACATCACAGCATTTTTTCGTGTGCATCCAAGACGGAAGTTTCCTGATTGCATGTTTATAATTATTACATCTTTCGAAATTAAAGGATCCTTGGCCTATAATATCGAACTTTTTTCGATAATCGAGTCATCGAATCAGTAACCAAAATTTATTTCGAAGAAAATATCAATTATGTATTAACAATTTATTTATGTAATTTAAAATTTAGATGGAAAAATAGTGAAATTGGAAACACAATGATATAATTTAGGCTATCTATCTTTCGGAATTTTCCTTTTTAAACTTTCTTAGTAATAATAACAATGTCAATCGAAATTTAACTATATAGTTACTGTATTGTGAATTTTGTTTTAAATAAGTTATCGAAACTGTTGCTAAACATTATCGAATAACCAAAAGAATAAACCTATTCATCACTGTCACCAACTGGAACGTTTCGTTGAGCCGAAGGCCTCCTCGCCGGCCGAAGTCGCTGCGATTTGATATCAGTTAGAAGTAATGCAAAAAAAGGTTTCTTCCTCTCGTCTGAAACGATCTTAAGAAATGTTCTTCTAATAGTGTGGGTTAGAGAGCTACAGCTTTTCTCCATAATGGGCAATAGTATATCTTTCGATGAGTGGAATATGTTAACTATATTATGGGAACATAACATACTTCGAGTTCAATATTGTGGTTTATCTAATTATTTAGATGTACATCTAATCAATTCTTATTTCACTGTATCAGTGTTTGTTTTTTTAGACAATCTAGTTATCTCTTGTGACCTGTGTAAAAAATATCACTAACACTTTTAAAAACGAATATAGACACGTACAAAAATATATCTATAATCAAACAATAATTTCAATTCAAAAGGTATCCCACGATAAGGTAAATGAAATGCCTTCATTTTTTTCTCAAGCAAATATATAAATTTTCTGTTAGGTAAGATCGAAATAAGTCCGCAGAAAAAATTTTCCTCTTCCCAACCCTCCTTTGTACCCATCTACCCAAAAAAATTACTGTTTCCATGTTTCATTTTTTATCTGTCGCAAAAGTGGGCATGAAGAAATGAATAAATTCACAATCGAAAAAAATTAGATGCTCCTTCAGAGGAGCATTATTTTTGGCGATTTCAACACAGAATCTAACCCAAAAAAAATCAAGAAAAATAGATATATCGAAAAATAGAGCATATCTAAAAGGGAGAGAAGATGTTGGGTATATTCCTAGACTTGAAGCGAGCCTTTGACACAGTCGAACATGAGATTCTACTAAATAGATTAGAAGCCATTGGAGTGAGAGGGGTCCCACAAGGCACAGTGGGGCCCATACTATTCAATATTTATGTGAATCGTATACTTTCCTTAATAGACGATGAAAATGTGTTCTGCTTTGCAGATGATACTCTGCTGCTGATGAGTGGAGATACCTGGGAGGAAGCTCACAAGAACGCTGAGAAAACTATTAGCATACTTAAGGCTTGGTAGGATAACAGCCTCCTAACAATTAACGCCGAGAAGACAAAATATATGGCCTTTGGTTTGACCTCAATCAGTCTGACGAAATTTTAAGATCTGAAAATGAATGATAATTATGATCACTGTAATTCAAATGGAGATTTCACTTATCTTAACGTGGCATACCCTTTAAAGTGAGTTTTTCTACTGTTTATAATTATAATTAAAAAAGACAAATAAAGTGAGGATGACCTAAGACGAGAAAAACAGATTCTTTCGTCTGATTACCATACCTACTTCTCTCACTACGGAGTAATAGATCTATAGTCAACATATCATTAAATGTTCAGATCAACTATGTCGTGTATGTAAAAATAGTATATTTCATAACGAGTGCCGAAAGTCGATGATTTCATGCGAGTGTTAGTTTGACGAACGAGGCGAAGCGAAGCGGAGCCGAGTGAGGCTAGACACGAGCAATGAAAACTGACTCTCCACGATTAATGAACGACATTTGTCAGGCGACCACAAAAATAAAATGATATTATACGATAATTACTTTGAGAACACACAATGAACGTTTCGACCCGAGCAGAACTGAATAATTCAATCTCCAGCTTATAGATGGCGTTGTAGCAAAAATAATAGATAACTTTATTTGTTTATATTATTCCATACCTTTCAGATTTGTCAGTAATAACTCCCACGAGTTTAATATTTCTGGAGGGATATTTTTCACTTTGCATGTTATAAACGCGAATCGAATCAAGTTAAGCTCTTCGTTAATGATACGATATGTGGTTTCATCTCGATGTTACCACTTTCCCGCACGGATCAAACTGGTTTTACCCGTGCGGAAAAGACAGTTGCATGTAATTGTCACCTTTTTACGATAGGTAGGCGTGGCGATATATACCACTTTCCTACGTGGTCGCCTGAAAAAATACATTACCACATTGTCTAGATATTTCAGTGAAATACTAAAAAAATATTAGCAAATCACGAGAGTTGCTATTCGAAATTATATATATTAGGTACGTCAATCCGATCAAACTCTATACGCAGGAACTGCTTCATCGAAACTAATCTTAAGAAAAGTGACAAAATTGAGGAAAAAGTTGTAACGCTGGCTTGTATAGCTACTTTGTTAATGCATTTTACAAATTTTCGTGAATTGATTTTCCCTGTGAACGTTGTACGACTTTCGTTCACTTCTTATATATTTAAAAGAGCAATTCTTGTATATTTATACAGAGTGTCCCAGAATTCGACGTCAAGCTGAAATTTTTAAAGAGTAGTCATGATAGTTATCAGAAAAATAAAAAAAATATCCAAATTGGTAATGTATTTAAAAATTATGGCCATTTAAAAAAAATGAAGAAAATCTACATCCTGTGACGGTCTTTTCACTCCTGTTACTACAAATATCATCTTTTTTCAATTTTTTTTTTGTTATGTAATCTGGAATACTTCGTCTTCAAACTCAACTGCTCCAGCTAAAAAAAATGTAATTTCATGCCCATCCAAAGATTCAAAATTAATGCTTTGTTCAATTTCAACTGACCATGCTTAAAAAAAAGTAGTACGCAAGTTTGCCAAGTAACTCTAAAAGTTGGCACAGTTAATTAGGATTTCAAAATGGTACAACACTTACTAATTTATTTTTTAAATTGCGGTAATCTTTTTATGTTTTCAGTATAACACATTCTTAACTATTTTTTTCTTACTTATTCAAAAATGATTCTTATGTACCCGTGGCTCTCCTCTAGGCCGTGGTTTTTAAGATACCAGTTTAAATGAGACGGACTGAGTCATAAGGCTAAATGTGAATGAGGTAGATAGTGATGCAAACGTGACAAAGATGGAGAGAATCATTTTACATCTGTTGTAATTTCAAACATTTGTTGTGCTTGTAATAAATCAAAGTATTGCATTTATTGATGTTTAATTTAATCATTTAATATGAAATTAAAATTGTCTTCACTTAAGACAGTGCGGTAATGCACTGTTTTTGAAAAAATGATAAACACGTCAAATCACAAATAAACACATTAATGGAAAATGAAATAGAAACAGTGCAGACAAAATCAGATCTTTCCAAACTGTCTGCAATAATCGAGGGCTACTGTACCTATTTTTATCACTAATATGTATTGACTATGTAACTATATAATATTTTGGAACCAATTATGTTATTACAAATGGACCTCCTCCTCTCATTCTCCTCATTCTTACGGTTGCTTTAAGTTTTACGTTCGTACAACTCAAACGAATCAACGTTTTTCATTCGTTTATATAAGTATCACCTTTCCACCGCAAATTATCTAAATTTACCATTTCTATATGGGAAAGGATAAAGGAAATCATTTGGTGTCTGAAATTGAAAAAATAGAAACTACCATAATTTCTTAAAAATAAAATCACATCAAACTCGAGGAACGGAGGAAGGGAAAAACAAAAATAGTAGTAGATAGTGCCAAAGTAATTGCCGACGACTAATATAAAAATAAATGTTAATAAAACCCCTTTTCCTAATTAAGTTCCAAAATGATCAACTTGTTGAGTGTCAAGAATAGCATAGATCGATATCGCTTTCAAGGGGAAAAATCTATATTTGCAACGTTTACATTTCTTTCTCCATGTATGAAATTTAAAATAACAGTCAAAATCATAAAAGTATCGTTCACCATATTTACTCCCAAATCTATTGATCCAAGTGAAGCTGTTTTCAAGAATCAACTCACCAGGAAATTGACAAGATATAATTGACATTTGTTGTTTACGCCTACGGAAACGATGTCGGTTTTGGGATCGGGAAGAGCGCATGGAACGACGGTGCTATAAAAGAGGGGAGGAAATGGGGAAACACGTGTTCCAACCTGTGATTGGAAAAGGGGACCCACCCACGATCTCGTTGTTTTTCTCGGATATAATGCTATTATCCATTTTATCTTTTTTCTCTTGGTCGTTTGGGCAAAATTGTCGAATTTACAAAGGACATATTCAGATATCCATCTCTGTTATCAGGGTCAGTTTGACGCGAGTTAGTTTTAATTGGAAAACGGCCAAATCCGCGATGCTTTCCATGGCAAATCCGAGGCCGCGAGAAATTTCAGCCCATTATTTATTTATTTTTTTTTTGTTGTAAAATTCTAAGGTCTGAAACATCATGTTCTCTAATGTACATTTACATACTTGATTGCAGGATCCAATAATTCTTAAGAGAAGGGCAAAGCCCTTTCGAGGTAAGGAATCGTTCGTCACCGGATTTCCGCCAAGACGTTGCGCTTCCAGCTGTTCACTTCGCCCCTGCGATTCCCCTATCTTAGGCGATTTACTCATTAAACCAAACCCATCTCAAATATTCGAAGATGTTAGATGGAACTTAGTGTCAGCTGGTTGTATATTAAATATGGATAAAAGTCTATTCGATCGTTTATGAAATATCCTAAAATTGGGTGTTCACAAATTCTGAAATGTAGTGCACGTTCACCCTTAAATTTCAATGAATTGCGCTAGCGAATGGTATAGAGCAATGATCCATGCCAATGTTCAAGTGAATTATGCTTTTTTGATTCTAAAATAAGATTTGGCAATGATTGAAAACTCAATTCACACCGATTATTAACGGTAAATCGCGTTTAACGAAAAATAAGTCAAAAAAGTAAATAAATAGACGAATGAATAAAAGGATAATTTAAATCATTATTAAGGTTTTGCGAAATAACGGTACCCTTATAGGGCCCTTCTTCACGTAAATTATTGTATTTTGAGATTCCCGAAAGATGGACTACATATTGAATGATAAAAACCGAAAAAAAATCTATATATTATTTGCGGTATTGTAAAAGCCCCCTTTTGGGAATTATGCCTTTTTTAAAATGTAGGTATGTCTGCGGTTTCGCCGTCGTACAATCGCGCATATTCTGCCATTGTTTTAGCAAAGCTGCCGGCCTCCTGTTGATATCATTTTCCTGTCCAGGAATCTCTTACTTCGTTAGTATTATTTCTGTACGTCATTCGTTTCGAGCCGATGAAGTTTGTGCTGATACTGATGGTTTCAAAATCGCCGACTTGAGAGAGATTTCAACTACATACATAATTCACATTGGATTGATTTTTCAGGTAAATTGTGAACAATTGTAGATTGTGATTCATAAAAGTGTAAATACACGGTGGAACATTTGGTTCTATTAATTGTTGCTATATAATAATGAATGAGAAGAAATCCAGCTAAGATGATGTTGGTGCTGCTTGCCCCCAGCTGGCGATCCTCGACGTAAACGGCGGCGTAGGTCGCTTCAATTGGCGGATGCCTGACGACGTCACCGTAGGCTATTGACCAATGCGTAGCATTCTCTGGTGGCGGGTATCAGCATATCATCTCTGAGCTTGGCACAAGCCCAGGGACGGCAACACAAAGGCTCTATCGGGTAGTTTATTCGCGCGTGGTGCGCTGTGTCGATCTCGTTGTTGCTCTGGTGTCTTTGTGAACTTCTCGATCTTGTTGCTGTTTAATCATAACCTGCTGTCACTGCGCGGCAGCTGCCGGTTCTTTTTACGACGCGTGCCGTCCAGATTCATTTGATTACGGTTTATGTTCGGCGATGTTTCGATAATGTTGATTTGTTCCGTTCGTTCTCCAACGCACAAGCGGACTGAATTCGGTGAGTTTTCGGGTAGTTCTTCAAACGTACACCTGTACGAATTGTTTTCGGACCACTACTCGTGATAAGAATATTTCTGGACACGAGACTGTTTGTACGTTCTCGTTTTATGCAAGTACGATTTCATTGAAAGCTTTATTTTTCCAAATGCATTATTCTACACATAACGATTTTGAACTAAATTTAGTATATGAAAATCATCGGTAACTCTGTGAAATGATTTTCAAATAAAAATGTTCAATACACTATAATTAAATGCACTATATGATAATCTCTTTCCATCCATTAAACAATATTTTCACTGATTTAATTGTTAAACTTCCAAATACATACTTATCAATATAGGTACAGGTACATACATACTTGTTATTCGATTACCAAAAAAAAAAGAATCTTGGTTTTACGTCTCAATATAACGAGTAAACTTTTCAGGTATACCCTCTGTCATGGAGGAAATTTTATCGTATTATATTACCGATATGTCGCAGTCTATCGTAATAAATATGTATGTATACTGAAAATCGAGTCAACCTATTGATTGTTTTATAGATAACAAGTTTATCATATTTGTAGAAAAATCATAATTTCACTTTACAATGTTTTCCTAATTACTTGAAAACATTTATCAACTGTTGAAAACTTTTTGAAATATTGGTCAATTGATTGATATGTTTTGTACAGCAATTTTTTTTGCGTCAATTTGTATCCAAATTATTGTGAAAAGAAACGATTTTATCGTGAAAAATTTGTAACTTTTCAGATCTTATAGGATGGATTAATATCCAAAATGACTCTAAAATTTAGAATGAAATTTAATAGAGTTGAAAAAAAAACCAGAATATTCTGTGATTATCGGCACAGTTCTTTGATAGAGAAATGTTAGCAATATTTTCTTTTCTCGGAGATTGGCAAAGTAGCCGTGAAAATTACCCATACAGGTAGTATAATTTACCAGCGTAGGAGGGCCACACGCTGCGCCGGCTTGTTCACTTCGCTCTACGGAATCGATCGCTCTCCTACCCGATCTGAATCAGGTCACTGTGTTTGCAGGTGGCCCCTTTTCTACTATATCTTCAGATAATTCAATCTGGCAAGGTGTAAAATTGCTTTTGAGCATAAACCCTTGTCCGAAGCTACCATAAAAGTGGAATGGGAAACGAGCGATGTTGAACAGTTACATGTTGTTACAATTGTGACCAAAAACTTTTCGATTCTGAGAAATTATATATTGTTTTTTCCCCTATTTTTCATTTTCAGAACCCGTCAAAATTATATTGCTCTGCAATTATAGGTGTTTCTGATTTTTGACATGAAAATGAAAGTATGCACAAATGTAGCTATCTCCATATCATCATTTATCCACCATACTCTTTTTATTCATTTTCCTGTACTCCATTGAAGATATAATGGACTAGCAAAAGTGATTGAAATGAAGCAATTGACAGCGATATACTGGTTATTGTTGAAAATACGTATCGGAATTTTCAATTTCATTTCGAGTCCATGAAACTCAGCACATTATGTATATTCCCCTGCATAATATTATAGCTTTTTATGAATACTTGTGTTGGATGATCTTTTTCAAACACGTTCCTTCCGTTTTTGTTGTCTATTTTCTTTTTTAATTCTTAATACTAGGTAGAATTATAAATATGTAAATTTCTGAGGTCTTTATCTTAGAATCTTGTTGTTGGATGTCTGCTTCATAGTCATGTTAGACTAAGGCCATGATTAAACGATTCTTCAGATCGTTCAGCTAAAGCTGGTGTTGCTGTAAGACGAGACGAGAATAGCTTTGAGCTAGTTTTGTAGCATCCCAAATTTTCTAGGCCGTTTCGTGCAGGAAGCAGGTCTTATCTTATAGATTTTTAACCGTTTTCGTTTGAAATAACTACCGAAAACCGACACTTTCGAACACCCTTATTAATGCCCTTTGGCACCACATGTATCTGTCGAAACCTAACTTGAAGATTTTTGCCGTCTCGTCATCGAAACCCCATCTTAAAGGAAGCTAGCCGACATCGGCGTAGCTTTAGGTCGATGTTTGAGACTGAACGTCTTGAAAACTCCTCATATTATTTGAAGTCTAACTTACGCTTTTGCGGTGCAACGAAACCGACTAGATGGTACAAAAACGGGCACAATAGGCCGGGTGAATTAGAGCGTTTTCGGAAACTTGAATCAAACACGCTGATTTTGGGCTCAAAATTTAGTAAAAAATATATCTATCACACACATCCTTGTTTGAAGCCATGACTTGATGTGTACGATAGATATATCTTTTACTAAATGTTGAGCCCAAAATCGGCGTCTTCCATTCAAGTTTCCGTAAACGCTCTAATTTATCCGGCCTACAATTCTCGTGTCGATGTAGTTTTTGCTTCAATATTATTATCAGCTTAAAAGTAGTATAAATTATCGATTTAATTATGCCAAACCGGTAGATTTTCACAGAATTTTGAAGAGTCCTGAAAATATTATAAGTTCAAGGGGTCCTAAAACGTGTTTCCGCGGTGAAATTCTTTTCTGACGACGTCGAGGTCTATCTACTAGCGAATTTTTACTAAGAAAAAACTCAAAACAGAGTTGTACCCATAGGCGTATCTAAGGGGGCACGTGCCCCTGTCCTCCCTCAGACCGAAGAAATGACTGACCAAAAAATTCCTTGTCAGAACTAGTTTGATATTTCGGTTTCGAACTTGAAAAACGAAACCTCGAACGTAAAAATCGAAAAACGTAAATTTCGAACTTGGAAATCTGATATGAAAACGTAAAAACCGAATCCCGAGCCTTAAGCATTGAGAACCCAAAATGCGGGCCTGGAAGCCGGAAAAAACTACAAACCCTTGAACTTCAGAACAAAATTCTAACGTAAAAGCTGTAGAAGCCAATTTCCTAACCACCAAACCCTTTTGGACCGGAAGAGAAATAATTTCAAAATCGAAAAATAAGAAGTTTGAACTTTAAAATTCAAGAAAACTTGAGAGTTTGAAGCAAACGCTGAAAAAGGCCTGAAAATAAATACCTAAAAGTCCGAAATTTGAACTTAGAAATCGATTCTGAAATTCGAACCTAAATTTGAAACATAACATTTATGGAACATAAGTTCCACAGTTTCTATCTTAAGAACATAAAATTCAAACCTGAAAACTAAAAAAAAATGAAAATCGAACATGAAAACACGAATATCAAACCTAAAAATATGAAATGCGAATTTAAAAATTGAAATTACAACTAATTGAAAATCCATTATCCAAAATTCAAACCTAAAAATCCAACATTTCGAAACGTAAAAGTTCAATACATCAGAATTTTTTGGAAGATATATGAGGCTGTCGAATTTACTCTTTTAGACCCGCTTGTTTGAATTGCTATTGAGCAAAACCGATAACAGCTGTAACAGGTCTAAAAATAATGTTAAAAAAAAGTACATAATTACAAGTCTCTTTGTAGCTAAAATGAGCTAAAGACCAATTTTTCAGAGGATAAGAGTCGGTAGAGCAGTTCTTTTGGCCCCTCCTTGGGTATGAATAGGACCTCTTAAACCCCTCTCTGTTGTTAGGGTTTACTTATTCTCGAAAACCTCTAAAATGTATATTTGTTTCAACCTATCGTTCTTTCTCCTCGGACACCGGTAGACGATTTTCCCCAAGATCAGGCTTAGCTCATCGAATTTCTATTCCCAGAATGCCTTAAATGTAGTAGATTTCCATTTCGGCTCAGTTCTGTGTAAATAATAATAAATTTCACTTTCCGGATCTCCTCCTGCTCGTCTTTATATAGCTGAAGTTTTAACCGTTATTAAGATTTGCTCAGATTCGCAGCACTAAACACTAAATGACAGTTCATTGTTGTTTTTCGCGATACAATTAGGGGACGGACACAAATATATTACGACAAAGATAAAGAACTGATATCTCAAATTCTATGACTGAAAATACCTGTTATAGTGTCATTTTTTATCATTTATCATAAATGTGTACCGCCACGTATTGGATTATTTTATTCAAAAGAATGCCACCATCATTCCCAACGATCCATCTGATCTGGTTGATCGTAATAAAACTGTTACAATTTTGGAAATTATTTTTTATATAAGTAAAATTCAAACTTATCTGAAAAAAGGATCAATATTTTCAAGATAGCAATCGATAAACTTCACTTCATTAGTGTTACGATACGATTGAGGGGGGAGGTGAGGGCGAACAGAAATTGAAGATCGATCGGAATATGAAACTAAAATAGCCCATCTTTCCAAATAATCATTACATTACGCGTATACAACGTTATCAATTGATAATCAATAATTAAATCATTTAAAATCAAATCGGAAATCGAAACGAATCTGACAGGGGAGAATCGTATGTTATCTGACACCACTGGCTCACACTAATTACAAGATGACTGTCGCCGGAGGTCAATGCCCTTGTAACAACTGATAAGGCGATTGCCCAATGAAATCTTTTACCCCTTTCAGGTTGATTTGCTCGACCTTGAGCGACTTGACATAACAATTATTCAACCTGAAAATATTTATCCGGATCGAATATGAATAGAACTTTTGGTAATATTAACTGGAGTCTGTTTATATTTTGAGAAAATTGTTTGTGATTGATAAAGAAGAAGATTATTTGAAAACAATTAAAATAAATTTCCTAGTGATAATCTAGATAATTAATATAATTCTAACAACGTTCAGAAAATGAGTGAGGTTCTTGTGGCTTGAATAGGTTTTGTATTATCATAATCTGTCAACATATTGTCAGCTGAATAATTTCGATATTTAAATATTTTCGAGAACTTGAGGAACGGTTATTCGTACAGATTTAATTGGTTCAACGAATCATGATTAACTTGTGCTTTAGTTATTTTCGTCTTTTCAGGTACCGAAAATCCAGAAATTAGAAAACGTCGTCAATTATCATCTTGTTGTTGTAGTTATTTATTAAAATTAACATTTCACGTTTGAACAATAGGCTCATTGAATTATTTCTTGTTGGAAAGGGTGCGATAAAAAAAAGGGTGCTGAAAAAATTACATTTTGATCCAAACAGTTATAAATGTTATTATTTTTATTATCCGCAATTTAATGTTGCTATTAATTAGTTTGAATTGATTTGTACTCATTGGTGGTAATAAGTATAAGATTCTTAATTTTCCATCCCAAAATTTATTATTAATGTTGAAATCGTTTTGGGTTTCTGATTTTTGTATATACCGGGTGACCCATTTTAATTAATCCAGTGGAATATCTCGACAAATATGGGTCCTCTGAAAAAATATTCCAGACAAAAGTTGTACACTTTTTAGGGAGCCATTCGATTCTATGAAGAAATTCTCACCCCCACCCTCTGGGGCGCGGGGGAGGGGGGCAACTTTTGTATCTTAAATGGGAACCCCTATTTTTTATTACGACTTCGGATCTTAAATTGAAAAATATGAAGATTTTATTCGGACAATTTTTTTGACTTCGTGACAGGTAGCGCTGCAATAGCAAAAATAACATAAAAAGCTGAGCGACAAGAAAATTGTCATTTTTAATTGTTCGTTATTGAAATGAAGTGCGCCAGCTTTTCGCATATTTTGAACATCTTTTAGCCTTGAACAAGAACGATTTCCAGCATAAATTTTGGCGAAAAGATGTTAAAACATTGCACCGCTTACTTCCTGGAACCCATTTGAACGACACGTATCCTCGCAGGTGAATAGGGAGAGGGGGCCCAGTTGGGTGGCCAGCAAGGTCGCCAGATCTTACAGCCCCTGACTTTTACTTGTGGGGGTACTTAAAAGATGTGGTGTATCGAGAACGGTCAACTACTAGGGCTGACATGATTCGAAGGATCCAAACAGCGTGCAACAATATTCCGCGCAACACGCTTTTGCAAACAGTGACGAATTTTGAACGCCGAATTCAGCTTTGTCAGCGGGAGAACGGTGCGACGTTCGAGCATCTTATTAACTGAATGTCTTTTACATCTGCCACTAATTCTGGAATAAAAATGGCTTGTTTCGATTTTTGTGAGACTGTTTGTTCTCGTTTCCGCCACAATGTTTCAAACGTGTTGTTTTCATTTTCCAAGAAGTAAGCGGTGCAATGTTTTAACATCTTCTTGTGAAAATTTATGGTACAAATCCTTCTTGTTCAAAGCTAAAAGATGTTCAAAATATGCGATAAGCTGGCGCACTTCATTTCAATAACGAACAATTAAAAATGACGATTTTCTTGTCGCTCCGTTTTTATGTTATTTTTGCTATTGCAGCGCTATCTGTCACGAACTCACAAAAATTGTTCTAATAAAATCTTCATATTTTTCAATGGAGAATTCGAATTTGTGATAAAAAATAGGGGTTCCCATTCAAGATACAAAAGTTGCCCCCCTCCCCCGCCCCCCAGGGGGTGGGTGTGAAATTTTCTTCATAGAATCCGATGGCCCCCTAAAGACTTTACAACTTTTGTCTGGAATATTTTTTCAGAGGACCCATATTTGTCGAGATATTCCACTGGATTAATTAAATATGGGTCACCCGGTACAATACAGTGTTCCAATTGAAACTGATACCGCCCGATTTTCTGACTCCGCAAATTCACAAAACACATCTGTTGAAGTAATTTATGATAATATCTAATATGCCAATAATATATGACAAACAAAATTCTTTAATAAAAATTAGAAATCTTTGTTCTTGTTTGATCAACGCTGGGAAAAATTCCAAAATGCAAGTTGTCTTCAAAACAAACAGATAATTTAATCTTTTTAAATTAATTTCGCCATCATTTATTTAGAAGGGAGCTAGCACCTATGTCGATTTGCTACATTTTCGCAATTTTGATCATGACAGTTTTAATCATGCAATAAACATCCAATAGATCCAATAGCCTGATGTTTTTTTTTTCATTCTAACGGCACAAAAAATGGATAGCCACGCTTTAGGCATTTATTGAGGTCTGAACACCCATTATGAATATTTTGTAAGCTTTCAATCGTTCGATGTCTTATCAGGTTTCTTTGTTTCAGAATAGTGATAAACAGTGAATTCCACTACGTTGATTGTAGGAGGAATTCTGTTGCCAGTTTGTCTAAAGACTTACGTTTTCGAAATCAGTATTCCAAAATTGCTACCATGGGTCGTAAGAAAATACAGATATCAAGGATTACAGATGAACGGAATCGTCAGGTAAGCGTGCATTCAACAATGCGATAAAATTTTGGAAAATTTCAACAACAAAACATTGATTTTGCAGGTAACATTCAATAAGCGCAAATTTGGAGTGATGAAAAAAGCTTACGAACTCTCAGTGCTCTGCGACTGTGAAATCGCCCTCATCATATTCAGCAGCAGCAATAAGTTGTATCAGTATGCCAGTACGGATATGGACAAAGTACTTCTTAAATATACAGAATATAATGAGCCTCACGAGTCGTTGACGAACAAAAATATTATAGAGGTACATCTAAACCAGCAGCAACTGTTCCCAATATTGGCCAAGTGCTTCATTATTAAATTGGTTTTGATTACAAGTTTAATACTTTTTTGATTCCTGCATTGGCCTCTTATTCTCTTCAGTTGTTGCCTGAATTTATTAAATTATTGTAATTCGCCTGTAATGCAAGACTCCATTTGTTGTGTGCTTACCCGAAATTAGAATTCCTAAATTGCTTGTTAGATATAGTTAGGCCCTTGAGGCTGCTTTATTCCATGAGCTGGTCCACTGACACTTGCAGGCACTTAATAAGAAGGAGCATAAAAATGGCGTGATGAGCCCAGACAGTCCTGAACCAGAAACCGACTACCAGTTGACACCAAGAACCGAGGCCAAATATACAAGGATAGATGAGGAATTTCAGATGTTAATCCAGAAAAACCAAATGAATGGCCAAAGGGTAAATATTATTCTTTTTCTGCAAACTAAAAATTATCAAAACATAATATGGCTAGGTGAATATGGGATCATCCAATTACAATCAACCAGTGTCTGTTCCTGTGAATATAAGTTACAACGATGGCGCTCTTCTCCAGTCTAGTCCCCAAATGGCTCACACCAGCATAAGTCCACGACCATCGTCATCAGAAACGGATTCGGTTTATCCCAGTGGGGCGATATTGGAAATGAGCAATGGTTACCCAAATTCCGCTTCACCGATGGGTGGTTCACCATCACCCGGACCCAGTCCTGGACCTGGCTTGAGTTCTGCATCCAAACATCCAAAACAGCATTCACCTGTGTCGCGATCCCATTTACGGGTAGTCATACCTGCTCCTATTGGACCTGGCAGCATCAGTCAGGAGGAGGCGGCTTATTCAGAGGTGAGTTAGAGTAGGTACCGTAAAATTTTGAAAAAGAAATTATAACTAAACGATTTGTCTTAAAAGTTCATGCCAATCTTGAGGAGGAGTTGTAATTGCACTGTATATTTAGTATTTATGTAATTTCAAAACATGTTCGACCTTCAAGAACCATAACAAAACTTTTATTTATAATTTACTTATTCCGTGTTTAACAAAAATGAACTTTTTTCAAATATGTCCTTTTGTTTTTCCAATATTCATGCCGTAATGAAACGGATCTTCTGATACTGAAGTTTTCATTAATTAGCTGTTATGGATCTTTCTTTTGTCAAACATTCTGATTGTAAAAATATTTTATCAGGATCACACTGACTGCAAAATGTAATATGTTAGATGAAACATAATACATGGTTTAATGATAAAATGAAGATGTTCATTCCTAATTGTTGTAGCTACTTTTAACAGAGCAATGATAACGCTGGATACGGAAAATATAGTAAAAGAATCTACATACTATACTGGAAGCCGTGTAACTTTCATGAAACACATACGCACGCAACACACATTACTCTAAGCTGCTTGACTCAATATTAGTTCGAGTTTTGTCCACGCGGCGCCAATTATTCGCGAAATACCGTACGAGAACGCCAGCCTTAATATAGAATTTTTGTTTATATTGTATATATATTTGTATAAATATAATCTGTTAGGTAGGACGAGAAAAATGACCGATTTTAAATAAAATTTTCTGTAGTATTCAGTAAGACAAAGCCATTAGGTTCTTGATTTGAAAACACTTGGGTCTCTTCATTTCATATGTACATATAATATACAATCCAATAATCCTACTTGAAAATTTCATTATCATTGTTAATAAAAAATTGTTTTCTCATAAACAAAATTCAAATTAATAGACATGTGTGTGCAAATTTTCATATAATCAAAACACGAAATTCCACAGTGTCAGGATCGAACATTGTTGTTCATTGACGCGTGAGCATGTGTTGTATTAACGACTCACTAAATCAATTCTAGCATTCTTGAAACCGATAACCACAGACGGCGAACGGCTTGGACGGTGTGAACTCCGTGAAACCTTTTTTTAGTCATATAGTGAAACCTCTTGAAAGGATGGGCCTCGCAGATCGAGTGAATACCGTTTTGTGGAGTAATTGGAATCAGAAATATTGAGAAAGTGCCTGCACAGCTGATGATGCCCACATCCACTCTAATGTCGCCACTGCCGATAACTTACCTATTGTTTTTTTCAGTAGATGAACCATTAACGATAATTCCATTTGTCTCTGATCTTGATATGCCTGATACAATAACCATCATTAGAGCTTTTTAGTGTTCTTCCTTTTGAAATTTTGTATACGAAATTTAAAGTAATAATTATTTCCAGCATTCTCGGACGCAATCAGCTTTAAATACGCCGGTGGTGGCACTCCAGACACCAGGTCTTTCATCAAATTACTCAAGTTCCTTGGGTACGTCGTTTGCGCCGCAGGATTTCAGCATTGGAACGGACATGGGACTCGGAATATCATGGACAAGTCATCAAATACCGACATCACTGGCACACACTAGTGGCTTACCTCATTTGGCGGTATCAAGTAGCACACCTCCTCCACAACCCTCGTCGCCAATACCTATTAAAATAAAAAGTGAACCAATATCACCTCCACGAGAACATCATACTCATCTAAATGCAGCGGTTCACCACAGTCATATACAAAGCCTTAACTTAGCTCAAAGTCATCATCCGCGGCCAAATTCCGCAGGTCAGATGACGCCTACGCACGGCAGTGTTACTCCAACGAACATGCCGTCGCCATCGGGACCTTCTAGTGGAGACTATGACTCTGTTCAGATGCACAAAAGGCCTCGACTGACTGACTGGCCATCTTAATTTTCAATCGTGCGGCAAAACGTGTCAGTGCCATAATGTGCGGTCAAAATCACGGAACAAGATTATAATGCCAATTATCATCCTTTGTGATAAACCTTTCAGTCTAATGGAACAATAATTGAATTGAAAATTTTTTCGTGCCATTATTATTTTATTCTGCGAATCGAAATGGAGCGGTGTAATCCGATTGTTATTATTTTTTTTTTTTCAAAATGGAAAGCACATGTTTGGACAACGCATGTCCTAAACAATATGTCCGTGTGCCGTGTGTTCCCGTAGTCTTTTATAGATAATCTTTATCCTTTTCCTGCTATACTGGAACAAGAATATCAGATCTTGAAATGTTTATTGTATGAGTAATTGTTTTATGTCTTTTCTGTATATATAGAAATTTAATTGTTTATCTAGTCTGTTTAAAAGTTTCAGGCAGAAATGTGTTTTGTGGGACATGATTACTGTCGATGGAAATCTGAATTTATACATGAGTGAATCCAAAGTAACGCGGATGAGAATATTAAAATATATATTTTTTTTATGCAAATATCCCATCATCATAATTATTTATGAATGAAAAAAGTAATGTTCTGTTGTACTAGTGAAGCCCATGCCAGTGATATGAAACACAAAGTGCAATGTTTACATACTAAATATGAACATAAAATGAGGACCACCAATTTCTATGTCAATTATAAATTTTGATACTCATGAATTCCGAGAAGTATGAACATTGTATTGGTTTTAAAGAATTGAAAACGGCGGAAATCATTTATTGTTTCCCTTATTTTAAACGCTAATGTTGAATATTAGAAAATCTTTTGCGACTCTGACTTATAACATACTACTTATTATTTACCAAAATATCAGAAATCACGCTAGTGTTATCTAAAGTATGTACATCGTGGAATAGTTTGAAAACATAATTCATTACCATTTGTTAATGATTTGAATTCTTTTGTCAGAAGTAGAAAGCATCTAATCAGTTAAGGAGTTGAAAAAATTCCAATTATCGACTTTTTTTTAAGATAATCTTGTGTACTGGTGATTTCTGGTAAATCTCAACAATATAAAATTAAAAATTGTAACTATTTATAATGACATGACACTAGTGACTCTATCAAATTACGGTATAATGTTCGACGTTGCCTTGAAAATTGTTTTTGTATACAGGGTGAGTTGCAAGGAAGTACCAGGTGCTAGAATGATAGAAATACATCAAATATTTTAGAAAAATTTGCTGTTATACAGTTTTTACCAGTTTTCAATATCTGCATTACCGGTTTTAACATATGAATATGTTTTTATAATAGAGTTATAATAATGAAATTTAAAATAAACACTATATTCTAAGTGTTCTTTGGCTTTATTTACGAGAACCGTCTGTTTACTAAATTCATCTAATTTAAACTTCAAAGCAGTGTCTATTTATGTTAGACTGTTGTGTTGATGAAATACCTTGCTGTTGAAAATTCGAGAAAAGAAAAATAATGGTTGGTATTAAGAAATGTATACTTTGTTAATGTGTGAGGAAAATTATATTATATTAGTATCACTAATACGTAAGTAGGCAAAAGCACATGGCGATTTTTTCAATAACTCGTGTGAAAACACTTGGTGCGTTCCTTTACTTGTCTACTCAAACATTTTAAATTTCTTTTATTTTTAAAAAGTACATAATTTTGAATATTCAAATTACTTTAATATCAAATTGTTGAATTTTTCTTTTTTAAAAGCTGCCAACAATAAAACTCAATTGTTGATGAACAATCAATGCATTGTAGATGAAATTTAGGTTTACAATATTCTATTTGTGATAATAATTTATGGTTCTCTCTAAGCCCGTTTTTGGTGGTAAGCATTTCACACAAATTTCTCTAAAATTGCATTTGTACAGAATTATCTGAAAAAAGAAATTGGAACACTATTTTTTATGATATAGATATTTGGAAGGGACCTTAGAATACCATGGTACATAATCACTGCAATTTTCTGAACAGAAACAAATATAATTATAGTGCCATTACTTTCTCGTAATGTTTAAGAAATTTTTTATAAATGTTTTTAGTGAAATAGAATATTATTTATAATGTACACTTGTTAATTTAGCGAAAATGCAATCGCTAACATTTGAGTCTAAACAGGACGTTTTTCTTGAAGATGTGTTGGTGCTTTTTCCAACGCGATTATTGGATATATGTAATGAGTTCATTGGGAAAATACAAGTCGGAGTAACGAGGAATGATCATTCTCCAAATTGAAATTATATTCATATTTTAGAATACAGCTTCGATGAATATTATTCATAACAACATGTGGAAATGTTCATTATTGTTAATCCAACAAATTGATGTAAACGAGTCAACCGAACGTATCATCAACGTGTCGTCCCTTATTGATTATAACTGCTTCCTCAGAGGAATAATTGTTCTAGCCTTTTCAATTCGTTTGGAATTTCAAAGTACGATATCTATTCTGTATATTGACCTCACAAAGTCTACTGTTATGAGCACTTCGAATTTTATAATCCAGATTTGGCGGCAAATTTGGGTTGTTACGTTTGAACGGATTACCCACTCTACTCAACTACTGTAGAAATGCCTTACTCACAGTGCCTCGACAGAATGTATATCTCTAATTGTGTACACATCATTCAGTGTCTATAGTATTAAGTCATTGTATTCATTAGTTTTTGCTTCCTCATATCTACATTATACTTTATCTTTTTTGAATGGGCAAAGTTTGAATAAAACCATAATTTCACCCTTCGCAAATTGATTTTTTTACATACCTACTTATACGTTGAATAATGTCGAAAATTTCTGTGTAGGGTAGATTTCAGGAAGCAAAAATGTCGAAAATACCTTATTGGTTCATTTTCGTCGACAAATCACAGGGTATTGTTCCAATCCACAAATTACTTCACTGGACAGCCGTCGCTGCTTGTGCCTTCTTATTAATCCAAAAACTTTTTCAACCCCAACAGGCTTCTGTATCACTGCACTGTTGTTCCCTTGAAATGTTGATCCAACTGTTAACGGACACCATTGTGTCGAATTAGCGATTACAATTTAGTTATTTTTTGTTGAGCAACGCCTTGTTTTAAATGGACGAAATCATCCTGCTGTAATATGTATATTGTATATATTATTAGGTTTAATTATGTTAGATATGTTAAGTCGTTGTGAAAAATCGCATCTGTACTTATGAGGAGTTTTTAATTTAGTTTATCAAAAGTTCTAATGTAGGTACAGTGATCTCGATATTAAGACGTTACTTAGTCTAGTCCTGTGAAACTTGAATTTTAACTTGAAAGAGATTTTTCATCGGCTTTTCATATCTTGTAATTTTGTCGCATTGCCTCGGTTTCTCATACTAGATTATAGTTCCTCGTTTCATTCGATTTAAATTCGTCCATGGCGGCATACAGTATGTCAATTTGACGTACGCATTTTTCAGTCATGTGCAATATTAATCCGAACGTTTATTTATATATAATGTAATGAATTTAAACCAAATAAATTTGTTTGTTACAAATTTTAATGAGTTATAACTAATAACCTGATATGGATGGTATATTTTTCCACCCCATATCCTATTTATATTACATATTCGTAATGAGGCATGCTTTCTGATAAGTCGTGAAACACGTCTACTTGCTTAGCAAAAAATAATTGGAGGAATTGAATGAAATGTTTATTGATGTCAACTGATGAATAATAAATGTGCTTATTGCCAATACAATATAAAATTCGAACATTTTAACAGTAGAAAAATCTTAAATCTATCGGCATTTCTTCATGGAATAGAATAATCGTTTAATACACATTTGAAAATATCCATTTTCAAAGAACAAATCTCCATTAATATATTGCGCTTATGAACTATTCTACAGGCTGTCCCTGGAAGTATGGATCAAATCGAACAGGGGCATGGCCGAGGGCATTCGTGAACTTTTTAACCCTATGAATGTCGGTGCCATTTTTGACGGTTCAATAGTTATGATCAATTTTTTACTTTTTCCTAATATCAAATAGTGATTATACAAAATGAAATTTGCAACAAAGCTAGTAAAGCTAACAGCTTAATTTATTTTCACGATGTTGTACGACCGTTTGGCTTTCATGTATTAATACTTTTATGCCGATAGCTGTCATGGTTCCAACAAAAAAAAAGATTGAATACAAAGACATCAGTCTGCCAAAACATTTACTCAATTTTCGAGCGATTGCCATGGGAAAAAAAATTACTAGAGAAAGTTGACTACGTATCACAAAAAGTTGAATAAACGTTAAAATTTTAGATATTGAATCTAATGACAAAAAAAAAGAATTTTTCTTCAAATGATCGGAATTTCGCAAGATGATAAATGTTGTAATTCAAGACAAGACATTGATCGTTTGAGTTCAATTTTTTCCTACCTCATACAATTTCATTATAAAATTTGACCATTAAA
This sequence comes from Novius pumilus, assembly GCA_020654155.1. NCBI lineage: Eukaryota > Metazoa > Arthropoda > Insecta > Coleoptera > Coccinellidae > Novius > Novius pumilus. The sequence continues at coordinate 125,183 of JAIFOV010000038.1, read as the reverse complement.
TTCTTTCACAATAACTTTTCGGATATAAATAAATTAATTCCATACATATCTCGATTATATTCACTTTTCTTTATTAATAAATACTTCCAAGTGAGTCATGAATTGATTATTCAACTTTTCAAATGAATTAACAATTCTGTCACGTTTGAAACATAATACAATTCTTGACTATTTGGTAGTTCCCATGTTGAAATTAAATAGATATGTTTTATAATGTAAAACTCGAATTTCGTGAGTTGTTATTCTAAATTGTACCATTATGCTAAAGTACGTCACACGAATTTCATGATTTTTTGAGCCCCCCCCTCCCTCCTTATCACAGGTGGTCACATTTCTGAGACCCCCTTCCCTAGTGTGACGTCACATATAATATATGTGACTGCATAAATAGAAACAATAGGATCACGCGAGGTACTGTGCGTTTGGCAGCATTAGTCAAAGGGCTCGTAGGTGATCGGCGCATGTCACTAGAGCGGGCATGAACTCGTCGACAAAACAATTTCAACCGTATTGTCCTAAAGATAGAGTTGAAAATATTTTTTAGTTCAATTAATATTTCAAATTACGCGATTAGTACCTCTAGATACATTAGATTTTAAAATGTGATGTCACGAAACTAAGGACCCCTCCCACCCCTTGTCACACTTTGTCGACCCCCGCTCCCCCCTTTACGTGTGACGTACTTTATGGATGACCCCTAACCATATAACACTTCAGCTACCCGGAAGATGAAACAAAGTTGTTAAGAATACGTTTCGAAAGCTTGGTATTGAAGGAGAAAAAAAGAGTACCCTAAGATTTTGACTGATATTCCCACTATTAGATATACCATATATAATAATAAACAGTCACTAAATATCAATTAAATATAATATATATATATATTTGAGCGGGTTGAATGAGAATAAATTTTATATTTTCATTTAAACTTAGATTGTCTTTATGGTCTCAAATATATTCGTACGTTATTTCTTCCAAAAAATTCATCAATAGTAATTGTGAAAAGTAGCAATGAATGCAGATAATTTTTCGAAAAAATATATGTATGAAAGATTTTTTTTTAATTATCATTATCCAAAGCGTTATTCTAGGTAGGAAAATGACAAGGACAATGAACTTGGACCTCACACTATTCGATTATGAATGTAAAGTTCGATAGAAAGCTGTTCAGGTTAATCGATATGATAAAATGAAAGATGTCAAAGCAATTGTTATAATTAACGGCAAACAAGAAGTTAATGCTTCCTGAGAATTCATACGAAGTTTTTGTCTATATTGCTCTAGCTTCTTAGCAGCTTCATCTCCTGGAGGATCTATACAGATGAATTCACAACAAGTTTCTCCCACTCGAAACTTGTTGCAAAACTGAAATAAATAAATAAATAAATAAATAAATAAATATATATAGTATTAATGTCGTTATTTGACTGTTCGAAAATATATATTCAAGGATATCTTGGGAAATTCAGTCAAAACACACAGGAGACTCTTATCCTTTAATCCTCAAGCTTTCAACAAACATATGTCATCTTCAGGAGAAGCTTGAAAATTTTTCAAAGTTATACATAGTTAGAGTATTGGAGGCAATTATACTCACGACGGTGAGGTTATTGTGCAAGATGCTAATTACGAAAAAATCGACATTCGTTATCATCCAAAAGTAAAACGAAACGTATGTGACACAACAATAACAACTGGGTAACAGCGGTTGTTACGAAGCCAAAGTAATAATAATAACGGATTCACATGTCAGCTGATCGTTAAGTCGTAATCATCACTGAAAATCTCTTTGAGAAGATCTTGTGAATCGAGTCGTTCTCAAAAAGTTATCAATATCGATGAGGTGTGAGTATATGGAACTCAAATTGGAAATATCGCAATTGTTGTTGATGGCATGTTCTTCTTGGGTGATTATGACCATTTCCAAAAATAACCTCTCTCTCAAATTATCTTCTTCATCGAAGATTTTAACATTATTCCAATCAGGAGTATGTCCTTTTTCCAAAACATATTTTGATAAGGCGCAAGAAACTTTATAAGTATTGATATTACTCCTATGAAGTGCTAATCTCTGTTTAAGCTTTGTATGAGTTTGTCCGATATAAACACCATCACATTCTGAACAAGGAATATTATAAATGACGTTGTTCTGATCAAGCGTGTTAGTCTTATCTTTCAGTCTTGTAAAAACAGACTTCACTGTTTTAACATTTTTCAATGAGATCTTGAATTTCTCCCTAGATATGAGATATGATGGGTTTGTCCCATTATAATTGTTTTGTTCATTATTTAAATTTTGATGTTCATGTTGTTATCGATCAATATTAACAGATGTTCCATAAATAACTTTTTTAAGTAATACTGAAGGATAGAAATAATTGTTCCAATATTTACAAATTCTTGTCTTTAAAAGTTGGATGACATATCCTCAGTATCCTCGATTTCAAATTCTTCAGGATGTTAATTTTCATCTTCATCGGATGGTGCGAATCGTAATGGATATATCTAATTGAAGAAATGCTTTTCATGCACCAATCAACTTTGAGTGTTTTATCCTAACGAATAACTTTTGTCTCCAAAAAAGAAATTGATCCGTCGACTTCTTGTTTGAACGTGAATTTTATTTTATCGAAAGCTTGAGGATTAAAGGATAAGATTTTCCTGTGTGTTTTGACTGAATTTCCCAAGATATCCTAAAATATATATTTTCGAACAGTCAAATAACGACATTAGTATTATAAATATATATATCTATATACACGGTGGCTATTTGAAAACGAAACGTCGCCAATTGTGGGCGAACCGTGCACATTGGTCCTAATTCCTGAGACAGGTCGATTTTTGATTGGAGAGGGACACTTTTTGACCGCTTAAAAAGTTGTGACACAGCAAACCCCTAAGCGAGGTGGCTACCCTTATTAGTTTTTGAATAGGGAATAAAGGTCATGTTATACATCATATTAATGTGAATTGAAAGGGCTTTTCATAAATGTATATTTTAGCATGTTGGACTATACAAGCTGTTTTAAGTGGTGCCTTGGCAATGCCATAGATTTTATGCTCGTTATTCTCGATAACAAAAAACTGCTAGAGTATATTAGTTTTCGTTTAAGAATACCTTTTGCACCTTTAAATGGGAAATAGAAATTATTATTTTTACTTACATGTTAGTTAACCAAATGTTCAAAATGTCCACCACCAACCTCCATACAATAATATAAGTTTTGTTCGAAACGGTGGCGCAAATTCTGTAATATTGCAGGAGTGATTTGTTGGCATTCATGGACGATACGCTGACGTAACTCTTGCAAGGACTCGGGCTGTGTAGCATATATCTTGTTTTTTAAATGACCCCATAAGAAAAAATCTAGCGGGGATAAATCAGGTGACCGTGCCGGCCATTCAATAAAACCTCTTCTTCCTATCCATCGATGTGGAAATCTACGATCGAGGTATTGTCGAACTGGAGCAGCAAAGTGTGGAGGAGCCCCATCTTGCTGAAATATCAAGTGGTCTTCCAGATAGTGTTCATTATTCTCAATAATCTCTGTCAACATTGGGTCTATGTGGTTTTTCAGTAATTGAAGATACATCTCTCCTGTTAGATTACCTGGTAGGAAAAAAGGGCCAACAATATGGTCGCCGAAAGTTCCAGCACAAACATTCAGTTTCTCCGAATTCTGTGTGTAAGTTTCGTCCAATAATCTGGGATTAGAATCAGACCAAAAACGGCAATTATGACGATTTACGGTACGGTTTAGATAAAACGAGCATTCATCAGAAAAGCAAATACATATTAAACAGGAACCTCGGATCATTGGCCACTCGCTCACTCATCAATTCACAAAATTCCAGCCGTCGGTAACCATCTTCTTCATTAAGTTGTTGTGTCAGGAAGGGCCGGATCTACAATCTTTAACAGGGGGGGCAAAGTACTCATGTGCCCCCCCCCCTTAGAGAAAAAGTCGGGTTGATTCAGGGCGGGTAATTATACAGGCTGTTTCAATGAAAAAGGCCTATTTCATTCTATCACTATCCCCGAAATTGAATCAGATACGTTCAATAATGTTTGGAGGGAACACATTTTGAAATACACTTGAGTCTGAGAAAAGCAACCCATAACGAGGGGGCGTCTCAACCGCATGATTTTGAATAGGAATAGGGGTCGAATGATACATCATTTTGAAGATCTTGTAACTCTCTTTTCAATAATATATGTTTTGATTTCCTGAAACCAAAATTCAATAGAACGAATTTTCTTCATGGTGTACTCATTTTGAAACAGAGCGAAAAAATTCAAAGTCGTCCAATTCAAATGATCGAACTATCCTCCATTCACACAGCTTCGGACAGCTTCGGTATCTTTTTTTCGCCAGGTGAGTATTGAATTTGGTCTTCAGCAATACTGCTTAAGAGAGTGAGAATGATTTGTTCAATTCAAAAACGAGTAGAACTAATCGAGTTATATAACTCGAATGAGAAAAATGCAAGAAATAATGCAGGAATTTTCAAGGAAAATAATCCCCTGCATTCTGTTGCTTGTGGAAAAGTTTCGAGAAACTGGTTCAGTCCAGAGTAAAGAGCACCGACCACAAATAAGGAGTCAACAATGAAGCTACTGAAATTGCTGTTCTGGGACAAGCTTTAATGCTAATCACTCAGTCCCTGAGAAAAACATGTGCAACTTGTGGAGTGAGATCATCAGTTTCAAGGAATCTCCACAAATTCATGTTTCATCTTTACAAAATACATTTTGTGCAGGAATTGAACGATGATGATCCAGATAGACGTTTTCAATTCTGTGAACAAATGACACATCGTCTGAATCTCAACCCACAACTTCTTAACAGCATTTGTTTCTCGGATGAGTGTACATTCTCGTTCAATGGTCATGTGAACCGTCACAACTTTCGGTACAGGAATGACGGTAATCCCTATTTGATGAGGGAAGGACATTCTCAACGTCCAGAAAAACTGAATGGAATTCTTGGAGATCATATTATCGGTCCACTTCTTCTTCCGCAAATCTTGAATGGTAAAGTTTATCTGAAGTTTCTTCAAAACTCAATCTACCCAAGAATTTTGGAAATAATTCAAAATGATGAGAATCTGATTGAAGAAGAAGTATTCTTTAAACAAGATGGGGTACCCGCTCATTATTCAGCACCAGTTCGATTCTTCTTAAATGAATATGTTCCAGAGCGTTGACCACAGAGGTCCAATAGAATGGCCTGCACGATCTCCGGATTTGACACCTCTTGATTTTTTCCTATAGTGATACTTGAAATATGAAGTGTTTCAAACTGAGCTAAATAGCTTAGACGACTTGCAGTAGAGAGGTATCGCAAAGTGTAATCAGTTGACACCAGAAGTCTTTCGAGATGTTCCCAGAATGATTGAATCGTGTTTGTTTTATTGTATGGAACTGAATGGAGAACAATTCGAACATTTGATTTGAATGGCTTTGCATTTCATTGCTCCATTTCGAGAAAAGAACATCATAAAGATAATCCGTTTTATTCCAACATTTTCCATTTAAGGAAATCAACATTCACATTATTGAGAAGAGAATTCTGAGATCTTCAAAATGATCTGTCACTCGATCCCTATGCCCTATTCAATAAATATTTCCATAATAATGATAATATTTTTCTTTCGCAAAAACATTTTGGGATTCGTATTAAAACATCGTCCTAGAATATAGGAAGCATTGTTCCTGTAAACCATACCATAGATTCGCTTTATCGAAATGAAATCAATCGCTATAAGGACGTACCGACGCGAGGCTGTGTTAAATCAAAACATTTGACCAAAGCATGGAACAAAAATTCAAAGGAATATTATTCAATAAAACAAATTTATTAGATCGTTTTTCGAGATCTGTCGGCTCTATATCAAGACATATTGGAAGCGTACAGTTTTCGTTGAATTCATGGGGTTAAAGCTCCCACCCTCCCGCCGTGAAGGGTTACTTTTCTCAGAATCAAGATTATCTCAAAATGTGTCCCCCTCCAAAGAGTATTGAATTCCGCTGATAGTGATAGAATGAGAAATATCAAGGGTGGCTAATAATTAATAATCATTAAATCACACTGTATATATCTAACAATTGATTCATGGCAGACAATCATTTCTTAATGAAGCCAGAATTATAATAGTGACCATAATAATGATAATATTTTTCTTTCGCAAAAACATTTTGGGATTCGTATTAAAACATCGTCCTAGAATATAGGAAGCATTGTTCCTGTAAACCATACCATAGATTCGCTTTATCGAAATGAAATCAATCGCTATAAGGACGTACCGACGCGAGGCTGTGTTAAATCAAAACATTTGACCAAAGCATGGAACAAAAATTCAAAGGAATATTATTCAACGGAATGAGTTGTCAATCATCATTAGTGAAGTGAAGAAAGAATCGATAATAATATTTATTTTGATGTCAGACTGAGACGTTGTCAACTTAAACAACTGGTCCATTGCCGCCCCCTATATCTTAGCGCCCCCGCATGCCCCCCCATAGATCCGGCTCTGGTGTCAGGTGGATTTTAGATGGGTGGAATTTATTGTGCTTTAAAATTTTTGAATTGTACATATGTGCACACCAATTTGCTGTTCCAGTTGCCTCGTGCTTGTTCGGGGAGTAAGAGACACTTGACCAAGAACTGACACATCTACCCCTTCATTTCTATCGACGTTTCTTTTTTTTTTGTTACATACTGAGGCAGTCTCTTGAAACTTTGCCACTAACTCCAGTACATATTTTCGATGGACGTGTTGGTCCGCATGCCGCTGATTAAATACATTAGCTGTTCTAAAAGCACATTGATTGTTTGCATGGAAAATTGAAATCATTTCTACCCTCTCCGCAATCGTATAAATCATGATTTTGAAAAACAACGCAAGAAATTACACCTATCAATAAAACAACTTCAACAGAACTAATAATCAGGGGACCACCTTAAAGTCAGATGGTAAATAAAAAACTTGACGCTTTATCATTCATTAAAATTAGTAAACAAAGTTAACGCGCAGTCTCTGATAAGAAAACGTCATCAACGTGCGGCAACATTTGTAGCGGAATAAGACAAATCTTCATTTCCAGACGAAATTGATCGATTTCAATTTAAAACTACACCTTTGGGATAAAAATTGTGCTGTCAATGAGGAAACCTCAGAGGAAATACAATAATTCTTGATTGTCTCATAAGTGCATGCAAAAATTGACTCGGCTGAGATAACACATGAAAGAGCCTGTATTTTAGCAAGGTTTAAGTCCAAAATGCTAAAATATATATTTCTGAAAAGCCCTTTCAATTCACATTAATATGATGTATAACATGACCTATATTCCCTATTCAAAAACTAATAAGGGTAGCCACCCCGGTTAGGGGGTTGCTGTGTCACAACTTTTTAAGCGGTCAAAAAGTGTCCACCTCCAATCAAAAATCGACCTGTCTCAGGAATTTGGACCAATGTGCACGGTTCGCCCACAATTGGCGACGTTTCGTTTTCAAATAACCAGCCTGTATATTATTGTTAGGCCAAATTTTAATCCCTTTTTTTAATAACACAACTCACATAGGGCGGATCGCAGTAAATTGCTTTGCACCACATTGGTTCCGAGTGATAACAAACGCACATAGTGCAAACAGCTGGACCAGGTACATAAAGTAATCCGTGGGCTATAGTGTTCCCCTGAAAATCGGTGCAATCTTCTTCTATTCCACCTACAAAACAAAAAAATTCGGTGTATATCAAAATTCATTCATCTTATTTTTACAAAATATGTATCTATGTAAAAATCATGCATACAAACTATATTTGCTTATAAAGTATGCATTTAAGAATATGCTTGCTAATACATATAGTGAAATCGGGTTACGCGCTGCGCCTGTAACAAATCGATCGTCCATATATAGAAAATATTATCCATGCACTTAAGGACGAAAGAGGAAAGTAGCGCGTCATCATGACTTCTGGCGATATTCCAATCAAGGAATGGCATTTGTTTTCAATGTCATTCGAAACCGAACCCTCTATTTTCTAGTGGGTGATTGCTTAAAAATCAATGTAATAAAATGCTCTTTGTTATACTTATTTTAGATATAATTTGCAATAATTCTTTTATTACACTATATGTAAACAAATAAAAAAAACCCGATTACCTACTTATAAATATTTATATGGCAATTTCAAAAAAGTCCAAAATGCAAAATGTACATTTCTTCGGACTTCATAATGAAGATAAAATTGACCAATATTCTATTCGTTTTCGCACTATCGAATAGTCAATAATATAATATCTCAGACGTATGAAAGGACAAAGTTATTAGGACACCAAGGAAATAAATTATTTAATAGTATTTCTGGCACTTCAATAGACAAGCGACAAATAACTTCGCTTCGCACGAGTTAATAAGTAGAAATACCTAAAGAAAACTCTTTTAAGGTGATTGATTATACATGCCACATTTTCGCATATTTTCGAATTCTCTTCGGGCATCAAAATCACTTTAAAAAGAAGCTGTTTGAAAATTATGCGACCTAATTATTATTTAACGTAGTACATTAACTTACCAACAAGTTGAGAAATTGCTAATAAACTACAAGAAGTCAATAAGTATAGCTTCATGTCGTGTACAAAAAACTGTTAGGGTAAATAAAACTCAAAAATTGTAAAATAAAGGAGTGACACAGCTTCCTTGCTGAACACTACGATTCAACTGTGCGAAACATGCTGCGCTATGTCCTACCTTTCAGCAGTGTATTGAAGCTTTTACCGCATTGAATGAATGAATACAGTACGTAATTTTTGAGGGTTTTTCCGATTAATATCATGTATTATTTCTTATGTAGAATTGTTCATTTCACGTTTATATATCGAAATTACCTATACTTTAACAAGACGAACCTATTTTTACGTTCAGTTTGAGCAAATACTGCTCAAACGTTTATATATGATACATAAATAATCAGAACTAAAAATTAAAAGGATTTGAAATGTATTAATGACAGAGAAAGAAAGAAACAAAGATTGGAACCAATCCGACTTAATTTCTAACATTAAGATATAAAATATCTTATTTCTCATTATTAAGTTTTTTCAGGCGATTCCTTATGTTAATCCATTGTATTTCTTAACAGCTTCTTTCATCCTCATTCTTTCTCTTTCTCATTCAATGTTTTTCTTTTTTCCTTTATTTTCATTTTCTTGATTTGCCCCCATTAAATGTCATTTATGTATTTCTCTTTATAAAAAGTCACTTTTTTTAAGGATTTCGAAGGAGGCTGGAAAATCACAAACTTTTGTGAAATGCATGTGGTACAATAAGATTTGAATGAGAAGCTATTTCCAGAACTTAGTAAATATTTTATAAATTTCTTTTCGATTCTCCGAGGAAGATCGGAAAAGTCTTTCTTTTTTTGAGAAATGCGCCTATTGTCCATTGCATTATGTCTGTATTTAGAAAGAGAAAAGACTTACTGAAAAAAGAATTACAGAGAATCACAATTTGGTGATATGACGAAGTCGCAACATCAATTGTTATCTCACGGACTGAGATAAGTTTGATTAGATTTGGGCTAATTATTTCCTACTTACATTTCGTACTCTGTTTAAATCAGTAGTAAAACTTTTAAAAAGATATTTTCCGTATCGTTGAATGTTTAATAATTTTGGTATTTTGCGCGGTAAATTTTCATTACGAAATCAGAATGGAAAAAATAATTTTGAAAGGTTTCGTGCTAAGCACGTAAGAGGGCGTCTGATTATTTTCAATCGTTATACCAGCCAGTATATACACGTATTAGACAGAGAAAACGATGAGACGTCACGTCATTCAATACTTCAAGGTCATGTTGAGTTCGACCTATACGTTACATGCCAAACCACCAACCAACAAACCAACTTCATTTGACAGAATACTCATGACTACGATTCGGTGATCGTTCATCGTTGGTTTTGCATTGTTTTAGTGACAAAATTGAAAAGATTGTAACGCCATGCTTTGAAAGTGGACGAAACCTTTGGGGTTCAATAAACATTTTGGTGACAACTTAATGGTCAACTCCATTTTTTGTTTAGGTTTGGAACTGATACAATAAATATTATTTTTGTTGTATAAAATAATTAAGGTTAATTGCTGATTAAACTCTTAATTGAAAACTTTATACTGAATAGATCTGATAAATGTTATTAATATTAATGATTATGTGTGGTGTGTGCGTAATTGTGTAGTGAACTTTTCAACTAATTACATTTCTTTCTCAATATTTTCAGAAATGTGCGAAAACTGTGAGCTGAATTGTTGAAAGAATGGCTGCATCATTTGATCCGAAAGATAAGTTGAGGTAGATTTTGCGTCCCCCACATTTTTTATGTTTTTGGCTAACTGAATAATATTGTTTTAGTTGGTATTTTGGGCATATACGGAGGGATGAAGCCAATGATTTATTGGAAGCAGAAAGAGAAGGTGGTGTGTTCCTAGTACGGGATAGTGCAACATGTGTAGGTGATTTTGTTTTATGTGTGAAGTGAGTTAAAATTTTTCCTCTAGCCTGATAATATCCAGAAATATTGTTATTTTCAGGGAAGATAGCCGTGTTAGCCATTACATTATAAATAAAATTCAACATAACGATAAAATAACTTATCGAATTGGAGATCAAGACTTTGCAAATCTGCCTGAGCTACTGGCGTTTTATCAGTTACATTATTTAGATACTACACCACTTATAAGGCCTGCTTCAAGAAGAGTGGAGAAAGTGATTGCCAAATATGATTTTGTTGGACAGGTGATCATTTTTGTGATGCTGATTGATTGGCAATTAAAATCACATCAGGAGTAGAATGTCAAAAGAAAGTTCAATCATGTACACTTATTTGTACTGTGAGGTTCTAGCCAAATATCTTTGTCACATATGTAGTTGATCACCTCCATTTCATTTTGATAGAAGTTACAGAGATAAAAGAAACTGAGATGGGATATGAGATAGTGGTTTCTAATCTTATCATTCCTAATAAGTTTTCATCAGCTCTGCTGTAAATCAATATTTAGGTTTATGGAGTATGTTATTGTATGTATTTGATTGTGAATACGAACTCTAACTTATCAATATTCTTTCTAAATCTTTTTTGTCATAACTATTAATCTTAGTATAGTTGTTATCATTTTCTGATGGAGAAATTGTTTCATATTGTGCCACAATTGTCAAAAGACATTATTTGAAAAAAATTTTGATATCAATTCTTGGTGAAAAGGAATATCATAAGGCCTTCATTAAATTTGTTACATTATAAGTAAAATAAGAACTGTTATTATGTAGATCTAATACGAATGAAACATAAGAAAGACTCTGGCTTCAGTTCTTGGAGGACTATAGACGCAACGGTAGTTAGTTAGAATGTTATGTTATTATATATACAAGAACATCCTTTGTATTTGGCAGTTATTCTGAAAGAATTTAATTTATTTCAGGATCCGGACGATCTTAATTTTAAAAAGGGCGATATTTTGACTGTTATTTCCAAAGATGAAGATCAATGGTGGACGGCAATGAATGGCCAAGGACTACGAGGATCAATTCCTGTACCGTATGTTGAAAAAGTAAGTTCCCATTTTCAATTAGGGTGTCATCAAAGTTGAGTAGTTTGTAGAAACACAGACAACAACGACTGAAACATCTAGACCAGGCTCAGGGGAACCCTCAGTAAACAGCAACCAACAGCAAGCAGAGGCTGCCAAAAGAAATCAGATGCAAGTGAGTCAATAAAAAGATATCGTATATTTCAATTAATAGATTTTTAAAACCTAGCGACAGTTGCCTGCAAAAGCTAGAGTGAAACAGGGCCGTGTCCCTAATGCTTACGATCAAACACAATTAAAATTGGATGTTGGGGATATCATCACTGTAACACATATAAATATTAATGGTCAGTGGCAAGGTGAACTCAACGGTAAAGTTGGTTTTTTCCCATTTACTCATGTTGAGTTTTTGGAGAACGATAATGATAGTTAATAGAAGATGAATTTTTCGTCTCTGAATTGTATAGGTGCTCTATGTATATTTATTATCACTAACTAAAAATATTAGTTAAGTCAATCTGATTTTATGATAACTAGCTTAATTCATTATTATGATAAAAGTTGTGCTGAGAGTTATTTTCATTATACATATCAATAAGCCTTGTATAAATTCCCTCTATTCTGTAGCGCAGATGACGTAAATATTTAATTGTTCATGCTTCTGCAAAACAGCATTCACTATAATACTGATTTTAGTAATGTTAAGCCGCATATTCTTTACAACGTTACAGGAGCGCTCAGTCCGGCTGTGTGTCTCTATCTCTTTCCTATCTTTTAGAGAAGAAGCTTACTGTCGGTTCTAATAAAATGTTAGGTCGCAAATCCAATATACAACTGCCATTGCACCTAATAAGAACCACTGTTACAAATACACATGAAGTAAATACACAAATATAAATAAATTGAAAATTGCTCACAAATGATATCGAACCGTTTTGATATTAATTGTTGTTTTCATTATATAAAATGATCGAGTTGGGCCTGTTTGAGGCAAGCCGCTTTGTTCACAGAAAAATAGGGTTTTCCATCAAAATAGGAAATTTACCGTTACTTTCTATAGAACGAGTTGAATTAAACTGTATTCTTGTATTAGATTGCTCGTCTACTTGAGCATAGTAATTTATGGCAACTGGAAATTTTATACGTACGTGAATACTACATTTTTTTTTTTTCATATGACTTGGTATATTGGATTAAAAGATGATAACTTTAAATGAGAAAATTGTGTTGTAGTTTTTTCCCAGTAATAAGCAAAATAATCCATATTGAATTTGGAATAATTTTTTGTTTACTTACTCACGTAAATGTGCACATCATCTTTCTAAGAAGAGTTAAAAGGCGCTTTCTGGTTACTTAAAAAAGTTACGTTTCCCCGTATAAGTGACCTTGTTTAAATCTAACCCAGTGACTAATATAATTGCCAGAATTATCCTTTTTGTTCCAATTGACAATAGTGATATACTCCTTAAATTTGTGGAGCTAGGTATCGTGAAGTTATAAATTTTGAATAACAAATTCGTCAAAATATGCCACCCATTGAATTATTTTCGAATGCAAAACATGAATGAGTTTCTGAATTTACATGGCAAATTCCGCTAATTTTCGCGTAACCAATAGGTTACGATTATTTACGTTTCAGATCATTTGACGTTGGTCCAAATTTTTCGAATATTTTCCTAGCTGACTAACCAGTCCTTGAGAAAAGCTTGGTAGATGACAACTGACGATCCCCTTTATATGTCAATTGTGTAGGGGTTTTCGAAATATTGCAAGTTCATCTTCAAAATAGAAACAATTTTCTTAATTAAATGAAAAATGACTTTTTTCGATTTATTTGCGTGCCAGAAATACCGAAGAACATCTGGCATTTGGAAATATGTACATATTTCGAAATGTTTGAACTGCGGAGAAGGAGTAAGATACCGATCACAACTTATTTCTTCTCGGGAAAAACGCGTAAGTTTCTCGCTCCGCAAACTACTAGAGTGAACATGTTTAGGTATATCAATTATCTTACCTCTATTAAGACCCAATGAATTGTTTCCCGGAAATTCAGTTAGTGGAAACACTGCTAAAAGGCAGAGAAATAATCGATCGATTTTAATCTCCTGGAAAGCGATATTCGTTTTCCCAGGAAAGCGTTAAAGGAAAAGTAGGACGATCGACATAATGTACCGCCGAGTTTTCCTAGAAATCAGCTAACTAATATATCGATTGTGGTTCATTTGATATCTAGATTAGAAGAATTATATTTTCATTAAAACACTTAAAAAGATCAACCTTCTGCATTTGTATCAATGTTTTGATTTGTTGTATGGACTAGCGATCGATTGAATAAAGAACAGTTTCATCGATTCAAAATTCTTACGACCAATTTATCAATGTCCAGGTTAAGAAGCTGTCTGCCAGGTAGATGACATCTGGCAGCTATTTCGTTTATCAATATTTAATTAAAGGACAAATGTGGAGAAACTTCAACGACAGTTAGTAAGTAGACCTGTAAGATGGCTGTCTGGAAGATTTACCTGAACATTGATAAACTGGATGTTAAAGAAGCTTGCCATTCCTCCAAGCGATTCATATCGGTTGCAGCTTACTTAACTTACATCAGATGAGCCGATTACTTATTATGGTACAAATGAGCTGAAAAGATCGAATATCTATTCTTCTTCCCAATATAGGTAATATATATAGTAAAAGCTTGATTTCAAGGAGTCAATAAATTCTCACCAAACTTATCAATCGATTCCATTTCTCTGCCCTTCAATTAAGTCATTTGAGTTTTATAATTTAAAGAACTTGGAAACTATGTACTTATTTTGAGTATCATAACTAATGTTTGTGAGATTCGTAAAAATTTCTTCATTTTACTAAAAATTCTAAATTTCTAAATTGAATTGCTTGAATAATTAATCGTACCATCAAACGTATTTTTTGTGTTCAATATGTCCGAATGTTCATATTCCGATATGAAATAAGAAAAAAATCTTTTGTCTACTTTTAACTGAAATGCTTTTTGCGCTGTCAGTATTGCTCTTATTCGCATGAGTACCCAGATAGCACAAGACGTCTCTACGATGTCTGTTTTAGGGCTTCAGAACGTCTGAACGTCTTTCGGTCTTTTTAAGACGTCTCTAAGATGTCTGCTGGCAGACGTTTTGGAGATGTCTTACAAACGACGTCTCTAAGACGTCTATCAATGTTATCAATAAAATTCTGTCTTTGGGTGATTTTATTAAAATTCTTGCATTTTACTATTAATATATTATTAATCGATTAGTTTAGTTAACTTCACTCGTGCTTTTAATTCTCAATATAAAACCGAATTTATAATGATTTTTTACTTTAAGTTTGTTGCCTCCATATATGAGACACGTATTTCAAAGTTAGGATAGATAACTATTTTTACGATGTATCGCAGTGGCGGCTCGCCCGATGACGCAGGTGAAGCAGCGCTTCACCTGCGTCATCTAACTTTATGATAAATTTACATATGTATGCTTCACCTAATCATAATGGCACGAGCCGCCACTGATGTATCGTAGAAAGTCCTAAATAAGTAGTTTTAAAACCATAAGACGTCGGGGAGACGACTGTGAGATGTCTAAGACACGACTGTAAGACGTATAAGAGACGACTGTAAGACGTCTATAAGACATTTGAGAGACGTCTCTCAGACATCCGAGAGACGTCTCGTAAGACATCCGAGAGACGTCTCTAAGACGTCTTACTTTGTAACAACAGACGTCCCAAAGACGTATCTAAGACGTCTTTTAGCCATTCGCAGACGTCTCAAAGACTGGGTAGTAACAGTGGAGTTAATTTCGTCGAAATAGTCCGCAGACAGATAAGATTGGTGAACACCAACGTTACAAAGTTTGTAGATTTATGACATCGGGTTCACAACGAGTGCGAAACAATAAGTCAAAGAAATAGTACGAATACTTAACGAGTGGAATATGCATAGTGCTCCTCAGCAATTCGTCGTTATTATCCCTGTTACTCCTAACCCAGATAGCACGGAGACGTCTCTAAGACGTCTTTGAGACGTCTACAGCAGTTATTCGAGACGTCTTAAAGACGTCTGCGAATGGCTAAAAGACGTCTTAGATACGTCTTTGGGACGTCTGTTGTTACAAAGTAAGACGTCTTAGAGACGTCTCTCAAATATCTTATAGACGTCTTACAGTCGTCTCCCCGACGTCTTATAGACGTCTGATGGTTTTATTCGAAACGTCCCAAAACTACTTATTTAGGACTCTCTACGATACATCGTAAAAATAGTTATCTATCCTAACTTTGAAATACGTGTCTCATATATGGAGGCAACAAACATAAAGTAAAAAATCATTATAAATTCGGTTTTATATTGAGAATTAAAAACACGAGTGAAGCTAACTAAACTAATCGATTAATAATATATTAATAGTAAAATGCAAGAATTTTAATAAAATCATCCAAAGACAGAATTTTGTTGATAACATTGAGATTGAAATGACGCTAAAAAAAGCAAACATGTAATCAAATAAATGTCAAAATGAACTAACTATGTAACCATTATTTTCATTATTTTAACAATACAGAAAAATATAAGGTAAAAAACAAAGATAACATAAAAAACGAGAGAGATTAAATAGTTATAACAATATTGTCAAATTAAAAAAATGAGATAAAGAAGAATAAAAAATATATACAAACCAAATTGAATAATAAGATATATAAAAAATTAATATAAACAGAACTAACAATAAAACTATCAGTGATGTTTGACGATCTTTGATTTGGAGAGCCGATCTGATGCCCGTCTTATCCATAACTGGATCGATGTCTCCGTTTCTTTTCTCTCTCAGCTGCGCCTATAAATTAGATGGCAATTCATATCAAAAAATTCATCTCTACAAACAAAAATAAGAACATTTTCATTTGTTATCAATAAAGCCCGGATGTTAGGCAAAATGCCATAAAATGCCTATTTTCGTATTTTCTGTCTATTTTGCCTAAAATGGGATTTTATGACTTATTTCGCCTATTTCGAACAATTTATGATAGTATAAAGTGGGAAACCCTAAGATCTCAGGTAGGCAGGATTGGTACATAGACAAGAGATAGTTCCCTTTTTCTAGGAATTGATACAACAACTGTTACTGATGGGAAAACCTAAAACCAGATACCTATAGGTATAAATATATCGTAATACCCATTTCCGTTCAGTTGTTTTTCACCATTCGCCCATTCGGTTCAACTTATCGCCAGCCAATATGCCTAAAGTCAGAGCATCCGACCAAACAAAATTGAATAAATTAATACTTGAATTCGGTAAAGACGTTTTCAGTAGTGACGGTTCTGTGTTATTCTGCAAAATATGTGACTGTAAAGTGAATTTTGAGAAGAAGTATTTTGTATCCCAGCACCTTTCAACAGTGAAACATAAAAATGCTGCTTCGAAAAATTGCGATAGTAAAAAAACGTGTTTGCTTCCGAATTTCGGCGTTATATCCAATCGACAATCCCAATTCTCTTTGGATTTATGTAAAGCACTGATGGATGCGAACATTCCTCTTTGGAAATTGGAAAATCCTTCTCTAAAAGCATTCCTTGAAAAGTACACCAAAGAACACGCGCCAAGTGAGTCCACCCTCCGGAAAAATTATATTGATGTAGTGTTTCAGGAAAAGATGAACAAAATTAGAAAACAAACGGAAGGTAAAAATTTGTGGGTGTCCATTGACGAAACAACCGATGCTCTTGGCCGCTACGTAGCCAACGTAATTATTGGAACTCTACAATCAACTCACCAGGATTCTAACACGTATTTATTAACAAGTGAAGTACTCGAATCAGCCAATAATTTGACAATAGCCCAATTATTTACCAGTGCGCTCTCATTATTGTGGCCAGATGGAGTGAAACATGACAAAGTGTTGCTATTTGTTTCTGATGCCGCTCCATACATGAAAGCAGCTGGAAAAGTTCTGCAAGTTCTATTTCCAAAAATGGTTCATGTGACGTGTATAGCTCATGCATTGCATAGAGTTGCTGAAGAAGCGCGAAGTTTATTTCACGATGTCGATCTGTTAATATCAAACGTCAAGAAAGTTTTTTTCAAAGCTCCATCGAGGGTGCAAATTTTCAAAGAACTTGCACCAGATCTGCCATTACCACCTCAACCTACAATAACGAGATGGGGTACATGGATATCGGCTGCCATTTATTACGCAACCCATTTCGAGAAAATTGTAGAAATAGTGGATCACCTCGAAAATGATGCAGCTTCAATAAAAATATGTAAAGATGTTTTGTCCAAAAGAATATCCAGTCTGATTTAGCATACATACTTGCACATTTTCATTCAATTCCAACATCAATACAAAAACTAGAAGAGAGGAATTTAAAATTACAAGAGCAATTGAACATTATGGATGAAACAATTGAAAGAATCAATTCTGCGCCTGGATTAAAAGGAGAGTTCATGAAAGAAAAATGTGAAAAAGTGTTGCAGAACAATAGTGGTTTGGTCAAGATGCGCGAAATAAATTCGATTTTATTAGGAGATGGGGTCAGTAATTTCTTGAACCCTACCGAAATATCCTCATTTATGTATGCACCTTTGACATCTGTTGATGTGGAGAGATCTTTTTCGTTGTATAAACATATTTTATCAGATAGACGACAAAGTATAAAATTTGAAAATTTGAGAAAACTATTGGTAGTTATGTTTAATAAAGAATAAGTATTCACATCGAATGTTTTTTTGTTTTATCTTATCTGTTTTTATCTATCAGTATATAATAAATGCCTATTTTAAGTGCCTATTTTGAGTATTTTTATTGCCTTTTCACTGCCTTTTTTTAACGAATTTATAGTGCCTAAAGTCCGGGCTTTAGTTATCAATTACAACTACAATCATTTTTATTTACGCTATATTACATATATGTTCGTGAGCAATTGCATGCATGTTGAAAAATCACATCTTCATAACGAAATATGAAGAAAAGAAACACAAAAAAAGGAAAAACGCTATCACGGATTATCTACGATTAATGGTTTTCATTAAATCGGTTTATAATATTTAAAGGACATACCTTTTATTCCGCAGACGCAATGAAGGGCACTATGAATCCACTAAAATCTAGTCGAAAAAATGAGTCCAAAACAGCAAAGATTTTTCAACAAAGAAACGAATTTAAAAAATGCGATCGGTACGTGTACAATATTCCAAACGACAGAAATTGACTTAATCGCTGACAATTTTGTTTGTCGAATGTGACTTCACGTTGCCGCATTGGCACATTTGGTACCAAATGTGCTGGAGACAGACGTCTGTCTCCAACATCTCAGTTATCGGCGGCGGACGACGCCGACGTTGAGTCAAAGATATTGCGAAATGGGACGGGAAAACGGGCGTGGTGGGTTGTTCGAGAAGAAAAAAAAAATATGTACTTACTTTTTTTAATAATATGTAATATATGTATAACAAACTTTTTTCGACATTCCATAAGAAACTTTTCAGTTCTACGTTTGACCAGAAATCAAATTTAATAATACGCTATTGCAATTCCATAAATCTGCCTTTTCGTTAACTTATAAAAGATAAAGACCTAAAGACATTTCTTTAACAACTCAAGTTATTATATTCATTTATTGAGTGTATTAAAAAATATCTTTGAAAACGTCGTTTCTAAGACGTCTGCCAGCAGACGTCTCAAAGATGTCTTATACAGAGCAAATAACGACCAGACGTTTTAAGTCCTAAAACAGACGTCTTAGAGATGTCGTTTGTAAGACATCTCCAAAACGTCTGTCATCAGACATCTTAGAGACGTCTCAAAAAGACCGAAAGACGTTCAGACGTTCTGAAGCCCTAAAACAGACATCGTAGAGACGTCTTGTGCTATCTGGGAAGGACGTACCGCAATACTGATATTTTACGATTCACCGATCCAAATTCTACAATTTAAGACAAATAACGTAATGACGACGCTGAAGCGAAATCAAGCTCTCGAAATTGAAAAGTGGTTTTTTTCGTCTTTCCAATTTCAAAATTTCATTCTGCAGAATCCATGTGTATTTTTCTCTCCTGCTCTCATTCGAAACTTAATCCGAAGAGAATTGTTTTCCCCTCTTGGTGAATAAAACTCCAGCATTTTCATACATCAATATTTACAAATGCACAAAAAAATTTCAACCATCTAAATTAAAACGTCACGGATGCAGGAGAACGTAGCTCATTTATACAAATTTCGGTAATATGAAAGATGGAACAAACATTCTACACCAAATTGTAAATCAAACCTCGTTATCAGGATTTTATTAGATATCATCCCGACCGATTATTTTCCAAGAAAATAATATTTCATGTAAACATCTAAATAAGTTGTCATATTTTCGATTTTGACCTTCAATAAAATTCAAATTTGAATCATGTCAAATAACGAATTGAATCTTACAAAATCTTCAATGAAAATATATACCTTCATTTCATTAGTGCATCGGAGATGGTGATACCTCTGAAGAAGCTTGCCACTCGTGCAAGCGAAACGTTAGGAAGCAATTCCAACAGACGACGGCCATTACACCCAATAAAAAACAGTGTTATAGTGAACGTGGGCCGCGAAAGCTTGAACCAATGACAAAATACTTTATGGTTGACATTCCTAATAACTTTTCGAACGAACGTAGTAATGCGATGGATACGCCCAGTTTATATCGCTAAAACCCTGAAAAGAAGTAAAAGAGCGCTGACGTCTCGCAGTGATCACACGCTGCATGATCCGAGCTGTTTTCGACGTACGTGACAGACGGAAATTGGGGATATTGTGTCTAGGTTCTAGCTCAGAGCTGAATGAAACTTATTTTCAAACTTATTTTTTATAGTATAGGTTGCATATCCTTTCTATGAACGAATTATTTTGATTACCCGTGGGTTCCCACGACGAGTGTTAAATTATTCATCACTGTTTACAGATGTGTTCATTCTTGTTGTCTTGTTCCAACTCTATGGTAAATTGTATATTTCGATGTTGTTCATTCAGGAACTTGACAAAATTATCTATTTCGTTTCGTCCATGTGGCCATATAATGAAAACCTCGTCCACATATCGAAGCCATAATTTGGATTTGAGCGGTCTTTCTCGAAATATAGCAGGAAAAGATTAGCTATTGCAGTAGAATCTGTTTGTACATCTATGTGACCGTTGAAAGTGAAATATGTGTTCTTCAAACAATGTTGTGCTAAATCAATGACATATCTTGGAAAAGTTTCATTATTGAAGATTTGCTCTAATGCCTCATCAACTGGGAGGCTGACGTCAATGATTTCACATCTAAGGGCGGTCGCATACTGAACCGCTCATCAGGGCGATTTGTCAAAAATGTTTGTTTTCAATGTCGTGCAAATTCGTAATCTAGACATAGCTATTTTTTCCGTGAGCTTTTGGAAGTCCATGCGTTATTGATGTTGCTACCGAATTCGTCATTGCACGCACATCCAGCTCCAAGAATTTCCAAGCCACAAACGAAGCAAGGGGTTCCGAGTTGTGGATTCGTAAAAGCGATACTCCTCTAGGTCGGTATATAAAAGTGTGTGCGAGGGCCGCGTGCGGAGTTGAAATGAAAGTGAACGAGTCCGAGTCGTGACACCGTCACCGATAGATATCCGCGAGTGCATCTGAAAACCGTGTTTTTACCGTATCTACTATACTACGTCCCTACTAATGCCCGCTGCATCTCCTGGCTATGGGCTGTAACTTTTTTCTGGATACAGCGGTGTGGACGTTCTTGTTGTGCATGCTACAGGTCACTTTTTCGAAAGCGGAGATTTCGTTTCCAGATCTGGGATTGGGACCTCTTCCTGAAATCACTAAGGTACGTTGTTTCTTTATTCATTTATTTACTCATTTTTCATTTGCGAATCATAACTTGGTTGATTTTCGCTATGTCCGGTAATTCTGTACGATAGTTTGCGAGCGCCCCGTAATGAGTTCCGGTACCGGTACAGGAATTCCCCGTGAGTAAAAACCCGCATTCATGTAACCGGAACGCAGAAATCCTGCACTTTACTCAACGACTGAATATTGTCGTTTATAACTTTCAGGACTTTTTGTAGGGAAAATTGAACTCATTAAAGTGAGGGTTTGACAGAGAGTTTTAAAGGTGCTTAATGATTGTGGTATTTAAGAAATTATCGATAGATGTACTTTCATTTGATAAATGTCTCTACTTTAATTAATTTAATTCACATGTATGAACCGACATATCGGGAAGAGTCAACACAGGTTATATAGGTACATAGTTAACTTGTATACGAAGCCAAAAGTAATATTCGCCCAAATAATTGTCATAAAAAATGCCATTACCCGCTGGCCTGTATGAAAAAGTAGACCCATAGATGTTCATTATGGCTTTTCAAAACCTACGCACTCGGGTCAACCTACTTTTTCTTATTCCGTGACGTGAAATAATTTTGAGTTTTTAACTACATACCCACCAAAAATTGCACTGATAAGTATTTGATTTATCGCTGTGTGAGTGTAACGAATACAGCGGCGCGATCCATTTCACCTAGATCTTAAAATAGGTTGAAACTAATTTAACACAATCCGAAATCAAAACATTGCGTTTGTGTGCAGTGTCCCGGTGTTCGTAATTTATTCTATCCTACAATTAAATACATACTCGTACGTATTATGTATCTGTACCCTGTTGGACGAGTATTTCCCCAGCAGCCATATATAGCAGATACAAGAACATTTGATACGGGATATTTAGAATATCAGGAACACATCTGGAAATATAATTTATGTTTAACATCCGCGTCATTATTACATGTCATTATGTCAATTATTCTTAACGAATTTTTTGTGAAACAAATTTCGGTAACAAATACATTAACTACTTATGTTAATTATCAGTTTTAAATGAAAATGAAGAGTAACAATTTGAAATGAAATTGTATTTGCGCAATAGGTATGTACATCAGAAACAAATTTAATAGCAATCTGAGTGAAAAATTCTCATTCAAGTTTTATTGTCCTAGATCAACGTTAGCCAAGATGAGTATTCGCAGATGATGGAAGTCTACCTTTCAAAACGTCGTGCAACACCTACAAATAACGTCCCGCACCTTCAAACATTTCATGTAGGTATGTAAATGATTTCACAATACTCGTTTTCTTTCTTGATCATAGGACACTTGCGCCCTAATGATCGGTAATCCAATGTCACAAATTTGATAATTGCGAAATAGTCAAGCCAGTGGCGGTATTAAACTTCCTATTATATGAGAAGATGGAATTTCTAGTGCAAAAATCGCCTAACTTCCTGCGTTCGCCAATTTGATAATAAGTGGAACAGTTTGATCGATTCTGAAGTGTAACTAAAATGGATGGAGGCCTTTGCCCCACTCGATTAACGCTACGGGAAATAGTTTCTGGCATTAGTCATACATACTTCTTCTCTTCGCAGACAGGATGGTTCATTCGATCTTATCAACCAGAACTCATTTCGATAACATAATTCCGACTATTCACAATTCTCGTTCACCTGTTGTCCACTTTCATTAGCCATATAAGTGCAATTAATCACGAGTAGAGAATGCTATGTCTTTCAAAGAAATTAAATTCACTAGTAGGAGTAGTACGGCTAATTGAAAAAAATTCGTAAAGGGAACTGAAATTTTATTGGTGGTCGCTATGTCTTATCTCCACAATGGGTTTGCGAGTCAGAGGCGATTTACGAGCTGTTTCAAAAATATAATTCAGGAATGGGGGAACTCTGGAATGCAGGAGTTGTCAGTGAACGATTTTAAACATAATAAGACTTGTCCAAAAATAACTGATTCATCAATGAGTTTGTATATAACAAAGAAAAAACGAGAGCCGCAACAGATGTTATTCTCGTATCCATTGAAGCATAGTATAGTGTACGATCTACTTCATGCACTTGTGTTTGGAGATGAACGACATGCGAATGCGAATTTGAGAACTCGAATAAATTCTACTATTCCTTTTATTACTCTCAGTTGTATTTTGCGACTTTTTGAAATGCAGATCATTATACAAATATGAAACTAAAATCTTGTTATGAGGAAATAATTTCTACGGACTGTATTTTTAGAAGTTCGCTATGCGTCGGGTCGCTTACTGTTGTATTGTTTGAATATACTTACTTGTAATATTGATTGCTCAATTTTGCGTAATAATTTGGCATAATATCAAAAAAGAATGGGCATATATGTAAAGCAATCGCTGTCATCTCTTCTAGTATATTGCTTGCTTATGGTAATGCTACCTGATTCGAAAAGTTGTTTTGATTCGCCATAAATAACAAATAAATTTCGCGGTCTCCACCATAAATTTGAAGTACAAATGTGCTGATATATGGGCGTCTATTAATACCTGTTAAAATCAGAAATAGAGTCTATTTTTGATGTTCCTTTGCTAAATTTAATGTATTTTTGAGTGGGTTTACCGAGTAAAACCCAACTAACCTAAAAAAAAGAAAGAAAATCCATTTATGAGGATTCATTTCGATTACTAGTTCCTTTTTTCACCACGAAGTACAACCGCGTAGGTACTTACGTAACAATTTACGATTGACACGATACTATTGTTTGATTTTGTATAAGAAAAGAACATATACACAGCTTGACAATTACACTGTTTCACGAGTGGATAATAGTATATTTCATAACGAGTGCGGAAAGTCGATGATTTCATGCGAGTGTCAGTTTGACGAACGAGGCGAAGCGAAGCGGAGCCGAGTGAGGCTAGACACGAGCAATGAAATCTGACTTTCCACGAGTAATGAACGACATTTTTCAGGCGACCACAAAAATAGCATTATACGATAATTACTTTCAGAACACACAATGAACGTTTCGACCCAAACAGAACTGAATAATTCAGTCTTCTGCTTCTAGATGGCGTTGTAGAGAAAATAATAGATAACTTTATTTGTTTATGTTATTTCGGACCTTCCTTTCAGATTTGTCAGATTCCCACGAGTTTAATATTTCTGGAGGAATATTTTTCACTTTGCATGTTATAAACGCGAATCGAATCAAGTTAAGCTCTTCGTTAATAATACGATATGTTCTGGTAACTCGTTAGCCTTATAAATATTCAATGGGTTATACGAACTAAACTTTTCATTCACTTCTATCTACTTGGCGTGGTTTCATTTCGATGTCACCACTTTCTCGCACGGATCAAACTGGTTTTACCCGTGCGGGAATAACATTCCCGCACAGTTGCATGTAATTGTCAACTTTCTTCGACAGGTAGGCGTGGCGATATATACCACTTTCTGACGTGGTCGCCTGAAAAAAATTTTTCGTACGACAGTTGTTGTATCGGACAGTTTTTCCCTTTAAAATCTCAAATTTCAAATATTCTTTGACTATCATCAAATACGTACTGATATTTCTACGGCCCATAACATGTAACGTCATTATTTCAGTTCAAATCGTCGTTGATGGGGGAGGAAAAGCCATCTACTTCCCACATTTTACATTACTTCCCTCGGTAGGTACAACACTCTTTTCTTCCCTCAAAAGAGGGAGGAAAGTGTCACTTTCCGATGATGACAAATGAAAAAAAATGTAATCAACTTCATCACAGATACATAAACTATGTATTTTATGCACGTTTGCACTATAATATCACAAATGTAATCAAATTTCTATGACTTAATGATCTCTTTATTGACCGCGAGCGTCTTTATGACCCACAGGCGATAATGAAATGCTAAATATGCGGATGCTATGTTAACATCGCTCGAACTAGGAAGTGTGTCATCGAATGTATTTCAAATTGACTGGCGAAACAAACGAATCCACAGCATTTCGGGTGTTTCTGTAGTAACATACCAACGCCTACTGGTTATAAATGACAAATAAATATTGAGAGACAGTGAAGATACGTCATGTTTGCATGACGTCACCATATAGAGAAGCTCTTATAAGGAAATATAAAACTTACATAAATTATGAAAATATCAAATGTGTAAATCGTGCATAAAGTTCCACATGCATTTCGGGCCAAACTGGTTTTTATGATCCTCGCACTTTCCGAGTCCTCGCGCTCAAGCCCGAAATAGTGATTGGGACCATAAAATCCTCTTATGCCCTTAATACATAAATAATATTTATGACCTGTATATATTACATTCATATTTTAAATTCATTGTCTCGTAAGAACCGTATAAATAAATGAAAGTTTCCTAATAGTATTTCTCAGTAGTTCATGCTTCATTTCCACCATGAAAATGAATACTTGTGCGTATAAAATTTCCACAACAACTCGACCTTTGCCGCGGCTACCTGGTTCGAACAAAAATAAGGTTGCTCTAAAAAAATAAGCCAAAAAATAAACTCGCCGATACTTTACCTTTTTTGAAACATTGGTTGGTCACCAACGTCAATAAGCTTGACGGCTTCTTCCTTTCAAAGAACACCTTTAAATTGAATGCTCCGTGAAGACTTCTTTTCGGAGCTCTCGAGTAACTTGATTCGTAAAGCGTAGAAAAACAATATTGTTAATTTGTAACGGTTTTTTTATATGCGTTCTTGGAAGCAAGATTGTGATAATTTTTAATGGGTAAACCTTCGAGCTCATAGTGTGAATATTTTTGCCCGCGCGCTGTTGTACCGACCTCTTTGCGAATAGAGTGTAAAATACTGTTCATATGATTATATGACCATTGCAATTGTTTTTTACCAAAATTTCGATTCAGACCTACGTATTCTATTGCAGAATGTGGCAATTTTTAATTACTCGTTATTTTCAATAGGTACTTATTCACTTTTAAAATAACAACATTATTTTCAGGACAACGCTCTGAAATATTTCCAAGCACAACCATGATTCAGTTGCCTCATCCAGGGACAGGTGGGGATTTTGACATGGACAGCGGAGAGCTAAAGCTACTAATCGATACCGTGTCTTCGTCGGATCCAGAAGTTGTGCAAGTGAGGCTATATCAGAAATTTGGACTAAAGCGAAGACTTTTCATTGAGGAGAGAACTTTATACTTAAGTCGCAATCGAACAAAATGGTGCGAATTCGACGTAACAAATGCGATTGAATTGTGGATTAGTACAAAAGCAAATTCCCAATTTGAACTAATTTGTATGAGTTGCCAAAGTGAACTGAAAGTGCGCGAAGCTTTCGTAAACGTGCTGATGTTTAAAGGGGGAATGAGGCGAAAGAGATCATCTCCTTATAATAACAATCAGTCCCGACGTACAGACTGTAGATATTCCATCAGCAACAAGCAAAAAATGAAATGTTGCCGACACAATATGACCGTTACATTTAAGGATCTGAGATTTGCAGAAATGGCTTCCATCGTCCAACCAAAATATTATGAAGCTGGTTTCTGTCAGGGTAGGTGTCCTCCAAATTATAACTACGCCACGAATCATTCCCGTATACAAACATTGGTCCATCAAATGAATAAAAGGTTGATTCTGCAGGACAATCGAAGGGCTGTACCGAAAGCGTGTTGTTCGCCGTCTAAATTAGAACCGCTTGAAATAATACGTGTTGATCCTTTTAATAGCGCAAAACTAATAGTTGAAAAATGGGAGAATATGCAAGTGACTGAATGTGCGTGTTCGTAACTGATGCAATCTATATTTCATATTACGGGTCGAGATCAAGCTAAAATTAATTAACGTTATTCAGCTGCCACTGTGATATTATTTCATAAGATTATTTGCGAAAAATTTATATATTTTCTATTTAAGTTATTTTATATAATAAGCAGCTTTTGCCAAAGTGGAAAGTGAGAAATTTCATTCGGACGTTCGTCTATTTATAGGACTACTGTCCAAGATCCGGCCGTCGATTTTGATGGTCTCAAGTTTTCTTGATGAAAAATTTTTTAACTGAAAGATTATTGTATACATTACCTCCGGGCTGCCTTTCGAAAACTGGCCGCAAATACCTTTAATTAATTATGTAAATTGCATAAATGTACGAAAGAAGTGGTGATAAGATATTGTAACCATTCGACGGGGAATAATATAAGGAATCCAAAAAACATAGGCTAGCAGATTTAAACATGTGGTTTTTTCGATATTACAGGTGATTTGCTTTTTTTGTAATGAATTTTATACCAGAATGAACCTTGAATCGTACTGATCACGAAAATACCTGACTGACCCACGAAAAATAGCCCCTAACAGGCTTTAGGACGATTTAAATTAATTACGTTTATTCGGTGTTGAGAGATTCATCTCATTGTCGAAGCTGACGAATGGGCCTTTCCCAAGATTTTGTTTATTGTATAATTAATGAGGTAAGTCAGAATTAACAGATTTTTTCCCAAATCCTCTTAGTTTTTTATAGAAAAAATAAAAACGATTTGAAAGGCAGGAAATTTGAATTTTAAATTTTCTGTATAACCGGCAACATGGGAATGAGATTCAAACCATCTACTATTTGGTCACTTAGGAACAATGACATAGATACATAGAAATTTTAAAGTTCTATGCCTAGATAACATTATAATCTAAGTAATCCTTTGAGTCTTAAGCAATGTTGCCAGCTTCAGTCAAAATTGATTGGATACTTTCATGGTAACGAGGATTGAAACTGACCAATGAAAAAATTCAATTTTAAAACTTTAAGATTTCTCAATAACTATATCACCAATATTAATGATTAGGACATTTTTCTGCGTTGAAAAAAATCTTTATTTGTATACAATCGTCAAATTTGAAATCCCCACCGCATGGGAAACGCCTATTATTGTTTATAAACATTCCTTTTTAGGGTAATGTATATTATACACGTGTCATACACAAAAAAACCACATATTTAAACCTGGCAGCCCCCAAGTTGCGGCTGGGTTTGATCGGGCAGCCTATGATTTCTGGATTCCTTATATTATTCCCCCTCGAATGGTGTTGAACTCATTAAAATATCTTATCACCACTTTTTTCCTACATTTATGCAAATTGCATAATTAATTAAAGGTATTTGCAGCAGTTTTCGAAAGGCAGCCTGGAAGTAGTGTACTATATTTACAATAAAAAATGTTTAATCGAGAAAACTTATGGCCACCAAAATCGACTGCCGGATATTGGACTGTCCCATCGGTAAGAAAGTTTAGTGACTTGAACAAGGAGGGCTACGATTCGCACATCAGTTATTTCTGATCGTCATCCCACATATTCGTAAGCATGTGTGTATTTTCATTTTCTGATTCATGTACCAGGAAACGAAACTGTGAAATGACATTCTTTCTATTCAAAGTGAATATCTGCTACTTTATGTTTTTGGGGTCAGTGATTACTAAAAAAATAATCAAAAAATTCCTAAATCCGGGGTTCTTTTTCTAGGTACCAGCGGACCCCCACTACATTAACCTCAGTATGTTGTGGGAATCACGTTTTTTTATGAAATCGAAAAGTACGATCGCGGCCTCCGGCAATAAATATGTTATTAGTGCGATAACATTTTTTTATCGCTACACTTCTTCTCGGGCCGAAATTCGACTTCGATGTTTTCGTTTCTTACTATTTTCTCTCGGTGCGAGTCTTGGGGTCATGTTTACACCCCTTCCGAAAAATTTTCAAGTAGCAATTTTCTTCCAAAATTCGTTGAGGGGTTACTGGCAATTTAAATGTCGTTCTGCGTTCGTTGCGTTGCCGCCATCTTGAACTTAACCCCGGATCTGCTATCATAATTTATAAGTTCAGTGGCGGCGCTAGAGTACATTTGGAAGCGGACGGCATAAAGTTTGCGAGACCCTTTTTCAATAGCAACTTAGCAACAATCATCTTCAATTTACGCTAGCAGGTTCAAGCATGTGGCTTGCTATTCATAGGATTAAAACTACAGAATGTATTCTGTGAATAAAACTCTTCTCCTATATGTCGATTATTCATTTGATGTGCACATTCGATCGAGTTCTGTGTTTCGTCCTGTGCATTCAAAGACTCATACACGATTTTAAATTGTTTATTTTGTATACCTGTTGTGATATTCATTTAAATACAAATTACACGAAGTAGAGTGCCTTAAAAATGATACGAACAGCACCCTGAAGGACGGATCCAGAATTTTTTTCCGGAAGGCGGGGACACAGAGGCACCCCCACAGTTTTATGTGACTTTTTCTATTTACTTTTCCGTTGTAATGACAACTGTTGCATTTAAATTTTTAGAAGAATGATAGAAATCAAATAGTCTTCTATTATTAATTTACGTCAAAACTGTCGTCGACAAATCCTTTTTCTAGTTTCGATTCCGATTTCAGCTCCGATAAACTATATAATAACTAAAACTAATTAACAAAATGAATAGCACGCGCCTTGTCGGCTTTCTCTGTTACATACTTCCGTCCAGTTTCCCAAAGGCATTTCGTCAATGGAACGTTTCAGAGATATTTCAGTGAAGGAAATGCTGCTTCAGGGACAAATAAGACTGAATATACATATGTAAGGACAAATGTAAAATGTAAAAATTCTACACTAGAGCCATAGAGAATAATTATTTTTAATACTAATGTTTAAACCATTTTTTAAAAGTATTAATGACTGATAAACTGAATCAATTTACAGAAGAAAATCACCCGATTGGATTGTTATTTATAACAAGGTTTGTGTCGGTAGTTATTCCAACCCCTATATCGTGTAAGCTCTTCGAAAATTAAAAGTTATTTCCAATTTTTATTTTCATAAATCCGCAAATTTTAATGAAAAAATTATCCATTATGATTTCGCCACTTTCGAATTACGCGACATATAGGGGTGACAACCTTCGGCACAAATACAGGTTTGTGCTTTGTGGACCGATTTTTAATGTAGATGGAGTTGTACCAAAGGTATTTTTGAACATAGACACCACAGACACAGCAATAAATCATTTGCCCAACTGCTGAATTTCTGTAAACGTGTTCTACCTACGCGCCTCCGCGGAACGTATTCTCAACGCTCAAGGCCGATAAAATAGCTTCCTCCTTATCTACCAGTCACCCCATCCCTGACAGTAAACTCACCTACAAATGTCGGAAAATGCATTGACCTTCGTGAAATATTTAATTACACCAAACAATTATTTATGAACCAAGGGCGTCATGTAGATTATAATCTCCCGAAGCCGAAAGGAGCCGAGCGCATTTGGCCCGACGGATATGTTTCACCTGAGGGTCATCATACTCTAATAACTAGTGATGGGCAATACTGCGGTTTCTCTGTCACCGTTCCAACCCGTGACAGTTCCATCTGTGTCACGGCGACAAATACTGGTGATTTTTTGTCACAGCTCCGACACGACGGCGGAACGACTGTTTACTAGATTCCGCACCAAGGTATCGTTTATCGGCTTCGCTGTGACGATGTTACATGAAAGGATGATAATGATATGGAACAATGATAGTTCAAATGACTTTGAAAAGAAAAACCTATGCTGTAACGGCGACGAACGAAGCAACGAAAGATCTCCTCGTAGTTTTCCGAACAGCGATTTAAAGTCGACTACCGTGCAGAAGTAGTGGCTCTCAAAATCACAGGCTTGACAATCGGAACGTAATCGCTCATCGGCGACTTGTTCCGAGTAGTATAAAGCCGGCGACTGACTATAGGCGAACGGCGTAATGTAAGTGTAAATTCGCCAGTCAGTCGCACAAACGAACCCCGAACCGAGCATTCGGGGTGAACATCTGGGCGATCCATCGGCGGTCGGTTTTTTGCCGAACATCTTTGATGGTTACATTACAAGTCAGTCGCCACTTTGGGCGGTGAAATGATAACGGCAACTGAAATCAGTGTTTGGTCGCAGGAAAAAATCATAAGTTTAATCGAGACTTATACCAACGTTTGGCTCTCTTTTTCTTCAGAACTTTATAAGAATTGCCGATAACAAAGTCCGACATCGTCGATAAATTTCGGAATACTACTCCAAACGGAACGCCCGAAAATGTGGCGCGAATGTTCGTTAAAACTGTTCTGCTCAAGTCAGTCGCAACTTCACGTAATGTAACAAAAATCGTCCCGAATATTACAATACGCCGTTCGCCTATAGTCAGTCGCCGGCTTAAAGGGTTTGCGTAATGGCGCACGTATCGCGTACGATTCGGGACGATCCGTTCGGCAAACCTCGTAGCTATGGAGACCGAACTGTCATGTTAAATATAAACATAACCTTACTTATTGGATTTTCTGGAAGCGTGGTTTAAGTGAAAAGAGCGGTTATTTTGCATTCGTTTATTTCGTAATTATGTTGCCATTTAATGTAAGTAATATTACATCAGTAGAGCGAGAAGAAAGGTTAGAGGATTTGAGAGTCGAAAATATCGCAAGAAGAACGATGCGGGATGATAGTGATCCGTTTTCAATTGATGATGTGACATTTGTTGAACTCTTCCGGTTGAACAAGGATTCGGCACGATATGTTTTGGATGGGATACTATCTATAATAGACCGTTCAAGTAATCCAGTTGCAGTGCCGGCAATGTTGAAATTTTTTGGAACTTTGTATTTTTATGCAACTGGTACATACCAGCGTAGAATAGGACAGAGCTTCAATATTTCGATGTCTCAACAAAGTATGTCGAGAAGTATTGACGAAGTGACCACTGCTATTGTTGGAAGATTTTCCGGAGAATGTGTAAAATTCCCGAGAAGTACTGAAGAGAAAAACAGAGTGAAGGAGAAATTCATGGAAACCTAAAATTTTCTCGGTGCGATAGGTGCAATTGATTGTACGCACATCGAAATACTTAGACCCTCAGATGAGGAGCACAGCTACTTAAATCGAAAAATGTATAGATCGTAAGTATCCATTTTTAGATAGAAATATAATTGATAACAGCTTATTTCCTTTATAGATATGAAAATATAGAATGAAAATTTTGAACGTGAATGCCCGCTATGGAGGAGCAGCACATGATTCATTCATTTGGCGAAACTCCATTGTTCGACAAGAATTAGATGATCAAACACTTCAGCTAAAATATAACTTTCAATCAACATTTTAATGCTTCTAAAATACTCTCTTGTTTATCCAATTAGTCGTGAGAAGGAAAGGGAAGAATGAAAGTTACCTTAATTTCTTGTGATATAATTGAATTTTCATTTTACTTGAAAGCTAATTCAAAACCGCCCGACACCTTGACCTCAGAAATGAGAAAATTTATGAAATACATCCAATTTTCCTTATCATAACTTTATGGACTGTATTCGTTACTACGGGGGGAAAGAAAATTCGTTTGCGACATTTTGGTGTCACTGCTACAAAAAATTGAATTAATTTTTTGAATGTTTTAAGTTAAGGTTGATAATAAAATTCCTTAACTTTAAAAATGTGAGAAAAACTGGCAGAATTTAAAGTGTAACCATATATATTTTTTAAAATTGAAAAAACCGAAGTTGATAGAAACTTCTTGTCAAAAATATTCAAGAAAAAGTGTAAACGTTCTAAATAAATTTATTTGAATACAATAGTTTTGTCATGCGTCTGAAAAAATAAGGAAAAACCTTCCCAAAAGTTCACTTTCTCTATTCAAAAAAATGGTGAAGGTTTAATGGGGCGCTGGGAATGGAACGAGAAGCACTATACCTACATCGAAATGTGACCTCTTCTCCGCCAAGCATTGCGCGGTATTTTGGAAAAATCGTCTTCCACTATACAAAGTACATATGTACATGAAAATAAAATTTCAATCCAAATTTAAATGTTGCAAAAATTAGCTTTATTATTCATCTTTACGAATAGACGATAAACGGGGCTTATTTCCTTCTCGATACGTCGCGGACGTACGATCTACCGATTTCCCGGAAAAAATTTCGAAACTAAACCGTTCCGATCGCGAACGCGTTTCCTTCCGTAATATCTCCGCTATCGCGTCGCCCGTCGAATTACCGCTTACGCGAAAATATTTGAAAAAAAATTAACTACGTTTTGTCGAAAGAACGCGAGGCCCCAAGTAAAGCCGTTTACGAGAAAAACTACAAAATATCGAGAAAAATCGACAAATTTCCCTTGTGTGCCGAACCTATACGATTGCGCTCCGGAAAGTTCCGAACGAACGTCGACCGATCTAGCAGGCCCGGCATTTGAACGTCAAATCGCGACGTGCCGATCGAAAGAAACGATCGATTTCTTAAGATTTGTCTCTGGACGACGACGACGACGACGACGATGGCGT
Organism: Novius pumilus; assembly: GCA_020654155.1. Lineage (NCBI taxonomy): Eukaryota > Metazoa > Arthropoda > Insecta > Coleoptera > Coccinellidae > Novius > Novius pumilus. The sequence continues at coordinate 91,435 of JAIFOV010000038.1, read as the reverse complement.
TTGTATAAACATTAAATATAACCTCACATTTATTTCGGTTCTTTTCAGACGATTTGTTATTATTATTACATATTAATTACGCATAATCGACACGAATAATGGAAGGAGTAAAATCTGATGATGACGAATATCGGGAAGATGATGCCGAGTTGTTAAACGGAAATTAAAAATTGACGGTTACTCTCGTGTGCTTACTAACTTCGAGGAGCAACAACAACGACCAAAGAGCGACGATGGAAAAGTCGACGTGGAAAAGAACGTTAGGCGTTTGTAAAAGTTTGTATTTTTGATAAATCTGCTCCCCCGTTTTTTCTCATCGACACCACCTACCACCACCACCGTGTATATCGGATTTGTTTTCAGGTTAAATTTGAGGAATCCATTGGGACAATAACAAGATGATTCATGAAGAAAAATTAAAAAGATTGAATCCCCAAAAAGATATAGTTCGTAGCATACAAAATAAATGAAACAGAATTTGCTTTCAATATATGTCAATTGTGCATGAAAACTAATTCAAATTTCGAAACGTGTCTTCGATTAAAACATCAGATATCATATACACACTCATCTTTAGTGTTTCCCCAATACCAAAAAAATTATTTAAGTTTTAAGGGTACAATATTTCACAGTAAATATTCTTTATTTATTCGCGATTTAGTTCACGCAAGTCTAATAATGTTTCCCAATTATCGCCTCCTATACCCATTTTGTTTGAAATAAGGTGCCTACTGAACCAAATTGAGAAAAACAGAAAAAAAAGTAATTTGTTTAGTTTGTTTATTGTCCCGACATAAATACAAATTTTAAAACATTCTAAATAAATCGATAATGGTTGCAACCTCTGCCAAATTTCATGAGCGTGTAAAACAAAAATTTATAGCATTAACTAACACGCAAAAGATTTTCACCACAACAACGAGCAATTTTTCCTTTCGTATGAAATAGTCGGTATCGTAAATCAAAAAGTATTCTGAAAACATCCCGATAATGAAAGATACAGCAAACTTAGGTTTTTCCACGCTACCGGTAAAATTGTTTGGTAATTTTTCGTTTTATTTGGCGCTAAATTCCAATATTCGAAGAAGTCGAACGAACGACGAATTACTCGCTATCTCCCGACGTACCGACTTCAAGCGATAGCATTCGTAGGAAAAACGCGAATATTTGCCCACACGGAGGGGGGATTACTATAGCATCGAACGAACGCATCGCGCGAAATCCCACTACCGACTAGGGATGGGACATCGACAGCTTAACATCGATGTTACACATTGATGTCAACATCGACAGCTGATATCGATGTAGTGGAAACATCGGTTATAATTCATCGATGTTTTTGAACATCGATGTTTATCGAATATCGAGGAAAGATAGATGTAAATAGCGTAAAAACGCCCAAAAACAAACATCCAATTATGAATTCGCTTTGGATGATTCTTTTTTCATATTTGTTAACATGCCATTTTATGATCATCATGAAAAAATCATGATTGTCTCGTTTGAACCGATAAAATGCATTTTAAATAGTTTTTTATATTGCTAACATTATACCCATTCGAGATCCAAAATTCAAACCTGTCAGAATAATTGTTGGTGCAATATATCCTACTTAACACATTCACATATGTACCTATACATTTACTGGTTCATCGTACATTATTTGGTTTTCCTTTGTAAAATATCTCATTCAAGCAATCATTAAACGAACATATTCGATATGTTTGTTCTCACTGCCTCTGTACATCAAATTGATCGTCGTAGTTGATAAGTAACAATTTGCCGAATTTTTATTCTGTGAAGTCTCTAGAAAATCAGGAATATTTATTCTTGGAAAAGAACGATCTTGCCAATGTCAGTTTTTTGGTCTACGTCATAAGTTAAAATGTATTGAAAACTTCAAGATCAAGACATTTGAAAGCTTTTTATTTATACAAATAAGTATTTGGTACATTTTTATCACTACGTTTTACCATCTTATAATTAAATTGCAATTTGCCAATAACATAAAAAAACAAAATAATTCAAAAATACAAAATTTTGAAAACAGAAAAAAGGAATAGAGAAAAATTGTCCTAAATTTCGCAAGATTTAAACTGGGAAATCCTCTTAAGGAACTAAGTCATATTATCAATGAGGAACATATATTGGATGAAGAATAAATACAGATAAATAATTTTCATCGGCTTAATTCAATTTTCCCTGAATTAAAACGAGTTCATCCAATCAACACTTAATTGATTAAACATGTATCAACTCTGAATATAATTTTTACTAACACATATACAATATGACCTAAAGGGCCTGTTCACGCATTATTCACGTCTATTGTAAAACCCTGTCGTTCGACTACCCTTTGAAGGGAAGGAGAACGCAGGTACTATTTTTATCAACAGTTGTTAACAGACCGTCGACAGGAACGGTAGTACCTAGAAGTTCGCTGTGCACGAACGATTCATTTTGTTAGATTAAACATTGTTACCAGCACTTGGTTTCATCGTTATTGGTTTGTGAGTATCCACAAAAAACTCTCTGGTCCTTCGTGTCTTTACCGTGCCGAAGTAGTTTGAATCACAAGCAAAAACAGGGCCTACCAAACCCTATTCGACTAACGGCGTTGAATACTTAAATAGATAAAAAATTATAAACTAAAGTGAGAGTTACCGTTTCCCCGAAGTATCGGGACAAAGATGAACCGATTACCGATGGACCGATTAGGGGAAGTCAACAGAATACGAGCAACCCCTTGATTCCCGATATTATGTGACTTTGAAACCTCGAAACTAGGATCTCAAAATGCACACTAATGTTTTTCCGAATATTTTCAAATATGTTCTCCAGTGCCATCTTTCGTTTAATTTTTCTATTTTGTACCATAGAAGTGTTTGCATTCCCCCAAATATTAAAGTTTTCTCCAATTGTTTTCAATTAGACTTAATTATATTCATATATACGATCAAATATCGGGAATTATAGGTCTCCCAATAAAAAAGCATCAAACATTCGATGTTTGAGGTTGACATCGATGTTTCCATCGTTGTTATTCATAACTGACATCGATGCATAAAATATCGGACATCGGCTCCTCAACGTCGATGTTCTAGAAATATCGATGAACATCGCCCATCCCTATTACCGACTTGATTTGAACTGAAACGTAGTAAGAAGACGTACGCTTTGTTACCCGAAATGAGGAATACTATAGCTTCGAAGCTAACGTTAGAATTCTGTATGACACGGAGTCCCACTACTGGTTCGAACCACGTCGCGTCGTGTCGGTGCAGGTCGTTGCAGTGTTCGCATGGAATGTAAATAAAAGATCATATTTGATCGAAAAATTGATATTGATCGAAAGGGCCCTTTCATATTAGGATTCTTGAATCCGATTGGTGCGTTTCACTATGGTAGGTGATCGATATGAAAAGTATCTAACGGAATGTTACCTTTATCTAACGTATTCAAAAACCTTCTTGTTTGCCGTATTTCCTTTCCGCTAAAATACAATCAATACAATTTCGAACTACAACTTCAACTTTTTGCCTCATGCCTTTAAACCAGTAATCTTTCAAAATTAATGCTTCTGTTTTATTGATGCCGAAGTGACCTCTTTCATGACAATTCTTAATAACCTGTGTCTGCATTTTTTCTGGTACTACAATTAAAATATCGTCATTGAATTCTTTATACAAAAGATCGTTCTTAATCGAATAATCGCGGCATTTATTTTTTTTCACCAAATCGAATAATTTTTTCAGGTTTTCATCCTTAAGCTGAGCTGCTTTTAGTTTTGTAATAATGGTATCCGGACACTCATTTGACGACATAACGCAAGGGAGGATTTCGACTAAGTGCATCTACGTGGACCATTTTTGAGCCGGACCTATGAACGATTGAATACTGAAATTCTTCCAACAAAAGAGCCCATCTGGCAACTCTTACACACAAATCCTTTTTATTCATCGTCATAGCGTTGTTGATGAATGGTGCAATATTCAACAAAAATCCCTCAGAAGATGAAACCGTTTATTTGATTTCGAGCATAAGGGCCCTTTCATATTAGGATTCTTGAATCCGATTCCCATAAAATTTGTTTAATAAACAAACGAATTTGGTGCGTTTCATATTACAGATTCTGAATTTCGAACGATTGACGTTACGTTAGGCCGGCCGCACACGCACGGGTGTCTGAATCTGAATTTCGGATCGATTACACGTTAATAAAGACACCGAACACGTTCAAAAATTTTCGTTTCGAATCATTTCATTATCGCGCATGGAGGGTTTATATGATATTTTGAAATATTAATTTATCGGACTCGTATTTATTACGTTGGTAAGTATTATGATAAGGCACATCGAAAACAACGTCTTGTCTTTTTTTTTATTATTTTCCGATAACAAATACGCAATGGCAGTTAGTTCTTCGTCATTCATCCCGATACGAAGGTCCGCTGTACGCTACTGAACTGCTTGAAGCCTATATTCATAATATAAACAACCGAACGTGTACTTTCGGTTGTTTATATTATGAATTTTTGAACGTGTTCGGTGTCTTTATTAACGTGTAATCGATCCGAAATTCAGATTCAGACACCCGTGCGTGTGCGGCCGGCCTTACCCCGCTCTATTTTTATTATTGTTCCACTTAACGCGCTCGGCTCTCATATAATTATTTACCCATATTTGCGTTCCTTATTCGATTTTGACAAGAGCAACATGGATGAATTAGAAGTGATACGTTTGTGGTATTTATTCACGAAAAATAGAAAGAGAAATAGGAAAACTTGGGTACATAAAATAAATCAAGAGCGTGATGAAAAAGGTATCGTCGTTTGTTACAATACCCCAAAACCTGTTTGGAAAAAATAATATAACTCATCCCTTGCTGAGGGCATATCTCCAATGTTCTGATGACAGACACAGGAACAAACGTGAAGAACAAGTCGGGATTAAATTACTTAACACATATTTGTTTAGGTTACTCCGCTCGTAAAGAATTCCGGAGACCGAAAACACCGATCGACGAAATGTTTTTGAATCGCAAGCTCATAAAGAATCTGAATCCTAATGTGAAAAGGTTCATTTGTTCTAACGTAAACTTTGAATCCAGCTACCGGAGCAAAAAACACAAGAACGTGTCAACCGAGCAATAAAGAATCCCAAAGCTATAAAGAATCGGAATCGTAATCTGAAAGGCTCCATTTGCTGCAACGTAACATTAGAATCTGGGCTACGAGAATCCGATTCACGAATCCTAATATGAAAGGGCCCTAAGGGCCCTTTCATATGTTCTTGAATCCGATTCCCATAAAATTTGTTTAATAAACAAACGAATTTGGTGCGTTTCATATTACAGATTCTGAATTTCGAACGATTGACGTTGCGTTATTCCACTCTATTCCTATTATTGTTCCACTTAACGCGCTCGGCTCTCATATAATTATTTACCCATATTTGCGTTCCTTATTCGAGTTTAACAAGAGCAACATGGATGAATTAGAAGTGATAGGTTTGTGGTATTTAAGGTTGAAGCGCACTACACCGACCATCACGTCCCGTCACCCACCGTCAAGAAAGCCGACAAAGATTTGACGATCTCCGACGTGTTGGTCTAGTGCGCGGAAGTTCATTTATTAACATTGAGTAAATCCCGACCGTTTTTTTGACGGTACGTGACGTGATGTGATGGTCGGTCTAGTGCGCTTCAACCTTTATTCACGAAAAATAGAAAGAGAAATAGGAAAACTTGGGTACATAAAATAAATCAAGAGCGTGATGAAAATGATATCGTCGTTTGTTACAATACCCCAAAACCTGTTTGGAAAAAATAATATAACTCATCCCTTGCTGAGCGCATATCTCCAATGTTCTGATGACAGACACAGGAACAAACCTGAAGAACAAGTCGGGATTAAATTACTTAACACATATTTGTTTTGGTTACTCCGCTCGTAAAGAATTCCGGCGACCGAAAACACCGATCGACGAAATGTTTTTGAATCGCAAGCTCATAAAGAATCTGAACCCTAAGGCCCGTCGCATACTGAAACGCCGAATCGCGCGATTTGTGCCGAAAGGAAAGTCAAAGGAAACGGTGGCTATGTTGCGACACCGACAAAGGATATACCACCCGCTTGCGACAAGCTCGATGTTCGATTCGTTCCAAGCGCGATTTTGGTCGTAAAATTTAATTGCCTTGTTGAAAGACGAGGGTGAGCGCGAGCCCAACTGCCGTAGAGGTATGGGATTCCAATAAAGAACTGTTATCGGAGCGAGAGATTATTTCAAATTTTTGCACTTACATTCGTTCTTATTTTAAAAATTTGTAATTATGACTCCGTTGCATATTCATACATTGAATTCGTAGGCATTATCGAGTTTTGAAGTTGGTGTGTCTATTGAAAATCAAATACATATAGGTATATGGAATAGATACGTATATGGAAGTGATTATTAAAGAAATTTTTCTTTTGAAAATCTCTGCTTGCGCTTCAGTTTCAAAACACATATATGAAGATAATTCCATCTTGGACCACTTTTGAAAACTGACTGCATGCGGTACCCATTCGGATTTCTGACCTGAGCGTCACTATTTTACCCTAATAAATCCTGTCAAGTTTTATCGCTTTTATGTCATGTAACGACTCCTAACTACTTCTGTGAACCTTTTCGGCACAAATCGCGCGATTCGGCGTTTCAGTATGCGACGGGCCTAATGTGAAAAGGCTCATTTGTTCTAACGTAAACTTTGAATTCGGCTACCGGAGCAAAAAACACAAGAACGTGTCAACCGAGCAATAAAGAATCTCAAAGCTATAAAGAATCGGAATCGTAATCTGAAAGGCTCCATTTGCTGCAACGTAACATTAGAATCTGGGCTACGAGAATCCGATTCACGAATCCTAATATGAAAGGGCCCAAACATCGACAGAATTTTAGCGGCTTGCTTGAACAAAAGGGGATAATCTTGCCGAGGAAAGTAAATTGTAAAAACATTTTGCATGCTCTTCATATGCAATGCAAAAATACGAAAGTTCCCATTCCGTTTTGAACGCCGTTGTTTCGCCGGTACGTCTTCTTTTCGCAAACACGTCGACTTCGTAAACAAACTTCTGATTAACCGCTTATCTTTGGCGCACGTGCTCAAGTCTAAACGGATCGGGAAATGCTCTGCGCGCTGTGCTGGAGCGCTTGCGCGCGGGGAGCGCACTTTGGCTACCCCTGATCTAAACAATACGTTCTTTGCACCGTAGATGTCATTTGCGTTCAAGTTGTTGATTTATTTGGAAAATAAGAAAGTCTTAGGGCCCTTTCTTATTGGGATTTCTGAATCTGATTCTCGTAGCTCGTATTCTAATTTTACGTTGGAACAAATTGAGCTTTTCAGATTACGAATCCGATTCTTAATAGCTTTGGGATAATTTAATGTTCGGTTGACTGGTTCTTGCGTTTTTTTGTTCACGTTGCTGTATTTCAAATTTACGTTAGAAGAAATGGACCTTTTCACATTACGATTCCGATACGTAATGGGATTGTGATTCCAACATTACGTCGACCGGGATTATCGGTCGCCGGAATTCTTTAGGAGAAGCGAAGTAACAAAAATACATATGTGTATAACGTCCGTCGCATACAAAACCGCAGAGTCGCGCGATTTGAGCCGAAAAGATTTACAGAAGTAGTTGGGAGTCGTTACATGACATAAAACCTATACGGCCTGTAGAAAATACGGAACTGTGAATTTTGTTGCGTATGAGATGGGGTCACAATTCCACACGGATTGACTTAACAAGCCGTGTATTCTTTAGCGGTTTCTTGTGTGCAATAATACAGAGGAAAGTGAACGATGCTGTCCATACGGTATATTGTGCTTGACTGTTTTACAAAAAAAAATGAAATCTATCCTAAACTAATTTTACAAAGAAACGATGGTGTGAGAAGGCGTGCAAGGGAGGCGATGAGTCATTGGGGTTTTTACCCAGATGTTGGGTATTGTCGCTTTCGGGGAATCTACCTAGGAGTTGAATGAGCTAGGGTCCGACACCGGAACCTGCTCTCAAATCTTATTCTAGATTTCGGAACATACACCCCGCCTTGAACTAACTAGTTCAAGAAACTTAAGCTATACAAACTGTCTTCTCATCAAGAAACACCTAAGATTTAAATTCTGGTCACTATCATCTACACAGTCTTCAAACTGTCCTTACTCAATTGGTAACGGCGCCACTCGCGAAACTGATCGTCTATAGACTCCTGACGCAGTCTTCACCTCTACCACTCTGACGTGTCCATCTTCACCCGGAAAAACACTCACTATTCGACATAGTCTCCACTGACGCGGGGGTAGATTGTCATCCCGCAGTGTAACCATGGTGCCCACTTGAATGTTCTCCACGGCGCAACTTTTCCATTTGGAACGAACGTGGAGTTGGTTCAGATAGTCTTTGGACCACCGCTTCCAGAAGTATTGTTTGGCTCGTTGTACGGATTCCCATGCTGATAAACGGTTTGTGGCGACGGCAGTCACATCCAGTTCGGGTAAGCTTCCAAATTCGCTTCCGATAAGAAAGTGCGCTGGGGTGAGGGCTCTCAAATCGTTGGGATCATCGGATACAGGGGATATGGGACGGGAATTGAGGACTGCCTCTATTTCATTCACATATGTCAAAAGCTCTTCGTAGGTATATAGTCTGTCGCCCACGGCCTTAAAAAGGAGCGTTTTAAAAGATTTGACCGCGGCCTCCCATAACCCTCCAAAATGTGGCGAATTCGGCGGAGAGAAATGCCATTCGACCCCCTTTCCCGCCAAGAAACTATCCAATGCCGTGCGACTCTTGTCTGATTCTAAAGACTTTTTGAAAAGTTCAAATTCATTTTTGGCTCCGCGGAAATTTGTAGCGTTGTCCGAATAGATCCTAGATGACACACCTCGTCGTGCAAAGAACCTGCGCAAGCCGCCAACAAACGACTCCGTGGTCAAATCCGAAATTAGTTCGATGTGGACGGCTTTGGAAGAGAAGCACGCGAAGATACAGGCGTAAACTTTAACCTTTCCGCGATTTCGAACTACAGATTGCTTCATGAAGAACGGTCCGCAGTAATCGACACCCGTATTCAGAAATGGTCTGTTTGGCGTAACGCGATCTACCGGTAACTCGCCCATGAAATAGGGAACTTTATTTGGAGATGCTCTAGAGCAGGTCACGCATTCCCGAATTACCGATTTCGTCATGACTTTACCATTTATAGGCCAATAGGATGACCGGACTGAATTGAGTGTGGCTTGAACTCCACTATGATAATTTAAAGCGTGCGCTTGACGAATGATTAGTTTAGTCACGTGATGGTTTTTTGGCAGTATGATAGGATATTTAGATGAATACGATAACTCGGACTTTCGTAGGCGACCACCCACTCTGAGTATACCATATTCGTCTAAAAAGGGGTTTAAGTCACGTAAGTTTCCCCTACTGTGAGTATATTTATTTTTCAAAAGAGCTTTTTTTTCTTGTTCGAAGCTTTCTTTTTGGACGACTTTAATTATAACCCGTTGCGCCTTCTTAGCTCCGAAACACTTAAGTTGCCCAGATCTTTATTTCCTTTCCTACGACCATTATTGTAAAACCTGAATATATAGGCCACAATGCGTTGAAGTTTGGAAATATTCGAATACCTCTCTAGAAGAAGTAATTCTCGATGGTTACAATTTAACGTCTTGACCACTTTTAATTCAGTTAAAGGGACCTTCTCGAAATTATTGGTCGGCCAGTTAGCCTCTTCCAAATATAACCACGGTGGGCCAGATTTCCATATGGAATTATTCAAAAAATCGACCGGTAATTGTCCGCGTGATAAAAAGTCGGCTACGTTCTCATGTGTCGGCACATGTCTCCAAGATAAAGAAGCTATAGTATCGTTTATTTCGACAACCCGATTTGCTACGAACGTTTTTAACCTGCTTGGATGAGTGTTGATCCACTGTAAAACTATCGATGAGTCGGTCCATAAAACAACTCGATCAATAGGTCGTACTAGTGCCTTCATTACTAATTTAACTAAACGGGCCAGAACAAGAGCTCCACATAATTCCAATTTGGGGATCGTAAGTGATTTAACTGGTGCTACCCGATTTTTCGAACATAGTAAATTTACAAATGACTGCCCTTCTTGGTTTATTGAACGTAAATATACACAGGCGCCATAAGCTCTTTCGCTTGCGTCACAAAACCCATGCAGCTCAACCCGTATGGCTTCCTGTATTATGGTTTTGCGGTTGAATCGCAAACTGTTCAACAATTCCAATTGGTTCTTTAACGTTAACCACGAAGTATGCAAATTTTGCGGCAAAGATTCGTCCCAATTTAAATTACATTTCCACAACTCCTGCATTAATACTTTTGCTACCACGGCTACTGGCCCTATTAATCCCATCGGATCGTAAAGTTTAGCTATGCTTGACAGCACATTCCTCTTTGTTATAGGGGTATCGAAATTTTTCGGATCAACTTTATAACAAATTTCATCCGTATCTTTATCCCATTGTATGCCTAGTGCTTTTGCTTTGGTGTCGTTTTCTTTAAACATGTCTATTTTCGACTGCTTGTGTAAATACGTGTCGATTACCGAGGGGCTGTTTGCAACCCATTTCCTGAGATTGAAACCTCCCGCTTTAGTTAACATTATTAGCTCGTCCCGAATTTTTAACGCTTCGTCAATAGTTTCCGCACCCGTAATTACATCGTCTACGTAGCAGTCTCTTCGCAGAATTTCACTAGCCAAGGGATATTTGTTTTTCTCATCTTCTGCTAATTTGTTCAAAACACTAGTAGCCGAGTGCGCTGCTGACGCTGTGCCGAACATTACCACGGGAATTTTATAGGCTTGCAACAAATCGTTTTCGCGTTCGCGCCAAAATATTAACTGATAATGCGTGTCTCTTTCATCTAACAAAACCTGCTTGTACATTTTTTCGATATCCGATATTAAAACAATTTGGTGAAGTCTAAATCTCAAGGTAATGTCTAAGCTACTACTCTGTACAATAGGCCCTACGTGTAAGCATTGGTTCAATGAAATACCGGTGCTTGTCTTGGCTGACGCATTGAAAACAATTCTCACCTTAGTTGTGTCACTTGATTCCTTAGTTACGGGTTGTTGCTGTAAAAAGCAGTGTTTACGCGGTATATCGTTTATCCCAATTTTTACCATATGCCCTAACTGTATAGCTTCCCGCATGTTAGCTATGTACTCTTTTTTCAACGGTGGATTCTTATCTAATTTTTTCTCTAAAGATAGAAATTGCTTCTCTGCCGCAAAACGCGATTCTCCTAATTCTCGTATTTTATCATTAAATGGCAGTCGGGTGATATAGCGCCCCGATAATTTATCACGAGTTGTATTTTCTTTAAAGAACACTTCGGCTTTAATTTCCTCATCAGTGAGGAAGTTTTGCTCTGGCAATTCTTCAATACTCCAAAATTTTGTCAAGTATTTCTGGATCGAATCTACTGCTAACATGCACTGCCTTGCAGGAGCCCTATTATTAACCGATTCAACTCGTCCTGCAACTATCCAGCCTAATTTCGTTTTCTGCAATTTCACTTGCCGGTCATTGATCGCGATTTGACCGACACAGAGCAGATCGTAAAACAATTCAACACCGAGTAACGCATCGATCGTTCGCGGTTTTTGAAATTCTGGATCCGCGAGTTGCAAATTCGGAGGAATACTGAGTTCTGTACGATTGATAAATTCATTCGGAATAAGATCACAAATTTGTTCAATAACTAAGAACTCTGCCGTAGATTTATAACCTTCGTTAGTCGAGTGTAGTTGTGTACTAACCGCATGCTTTACTCTGGTCTCTAAAGCGCTCAAACTGGCAACCGGTATGTTAACCGATCGTAGATTTAGTTTTAATTTTTGCGCGAACTTTTTAGTCATAAAGTTTGATTGTGATCCGTTGTCTAATAATACGCGCGCGGGGATAAATTGACCATCACGGGATCTAAAATTCACAATGGCTGTTGAAAGAATAACCTGGGACCCTACGGATGAACTAAAAACTTTCGATTTTTCCTCAAATTCTTCCGACGTAGATGCGGAATCGGGTAGTTTGCCGTGATTCATTTTTATGGTGTCCCTTTTTTCGTTATAATGTAAAAGCGTATTGTGCTTTTTATTGCACTTTCTACAGTTCGACCCTTTGCATTGGTCCTTTCGGTGACCTGCCCGGAAACAATTGAAACACAACTGGTTTGTTCTGACAACTTCTACCCGCTCCTTTGTATTCATTTTCAAGAAATTTTCGCACTGTCGTAAAGGATGTGATTTCTTGCAGATGACACAGCTTCCTTCGAAACTGGTTGTTGAAAACGCATGCCGTTTGGGCATTGTCCCGTCGGAAGTTTTCGGAAATTGTGACGTAGTCTTATTGATATTCATGGCTGTGATTTCTAATATTTGACAACGATCTTCCACAAACGAAAAAAGCTTTTCTAATTTAGGCATATCTCGACCCGTAATTGTTTTTTCCCATTCTTTATGAGTGTTGCGATCTAATTTTGACGTAACTGTATAAATTAGTAAAGTGTCCCACTTATCGACTGGTTCACCTAAAGATTCGAGAGCACGTAAATGCGATTGGATGGTGTCGATTAATTTGCGCATTTCAGTAGCTGATTCTTTGTGTAATGCTGGTAATTCCATAAGGGTTTTTACGTGGTTTTGAACGATGATACGATTGTTCGCGTATCTTTCAATTAATGCCTTCCACGCGATTTCGTAATTTTTATCCGAGAATGATAAAGCGCTGATGATCTTTTGAGCTTCGCCTTTTAAACAAGAACGCAAGTATTGAAATTTTTGTGTCCCGGATATACTAGGGTTTTCGTGTACTGCGGATTTAAACTGACTATGAAAATCTAACCATTTGTTAAACGTTCCGTCAAATGTCGCTAACTCTAAAGCCGGTAATTTTATGCAATTAAGATTGTCGGTATTCGTAGAATTGCCCTTTCGGTCTATTAAATCATGTGCTTTCCTAATATTCGGTAGTAATCGTTCTCGAACGCGTCAAATTCAGATGTGTCATCGGGATCTATATTTTGCTGTAATTCTTCGAACGCTTCTAAAATTTTACCCTCCGTTAATTTCGATAGTCGAAGCTTTATGTCGCCAAAACTATTCGCGTTGTTAGGGTCGCCAATAAATGCTGCGAATTTCGTGAGCTTAGTTTTGAGAGCACCGCGTTGACGTTTTAAAGTAATTAATTCTTCGGCATTACTCATTTCGCGAGTTTAAATGAAACAGAGGCTAATCAGGTGTATCGTATGGATTTGGAGCGAATTCTTGACTTACCGCCCCTGAATGATTTGAGATTACGAGCAGCTCCACGTCCGGCGTATCCGTTTCGTATTTGCGATGCGTGGAATGAGTGTCGGTCTATCCTTGTGGTGATTATTCTTCTTCGCTGATAAATTCCAACTTCTTCACTTCAGATCGCTGGGTGGCTTGTGGCTGTAGATTCCCTTAGTATTGTGGATTATTTTACGTTGACTTTCCTAAGTCGGGGTGAATTGGGCCTTGGAAGTTTCACTCTTGAAACTCAAGACTTCTTATATTCTTCACTTTTGGTGTTTTGTAAGAACACCCACAATTTTGACACTGATTAATGCGGCTCGAAGGACCATGTAGAAAATACGGAACTGTGAATTTTGTTGCGTATGAGATGGGGTCACAATTCCACACGGATTGACTTAACAAGCCGTGTATTCTTTAGCGGTTTCTTGTGTGCAATAATACAGAGGAAAGTGAACGATGCTGTCCATACGGTATATTGTGCTTGACTGTTTTACAAAAAAAAATGAAATCTATCCTAACCTAATTTTACAAAGAAACGATGGTGTGAGAAGGCGTGCAAGAGAGGCGATGAGTCATTGGGGTTTTTACCCAGATGTTGGGTATCGTCGCTTTCGGGGAATCTACCTAGGAGTTGAATGAGCTAGGGTCCGACACCGGAACCTGCTCTCAAATCTTATTCTAGATTTCGGAACACGGCCCGTCGCATACTGAACCGCCGAGTCGCGCGATTCGTGCTGAACAGGGTTACAGAAGCAGTTGGGAGTCGTTACATGACATAAAACCTACAAAACTTGACAGGATCTATTAGGGTAAAATAGTGACGCTCAGGTCAGAAATCCGAATGGGTACCGTATGCAGTAAGTTTTTAAAAGTAGTTCAAGATGGAATCATCTTCATGTATGTATTTTGAAACTGAAGCGCAAGCAGAGATTTTCAAAAGAAAAATTTCATTAATAATCACTTCCATATACCTGTCTATTCCATATACCTATATGTATTTGATTTTCAATAGACAAACCAACAAAAACTCGATAATGCCTACGAATTCAATGTATGAATATGCAACGGAGTCATAATTACAAATTTTTAAAATAAGAACCATCGTAAGTGCAAAATTTTGAAATAATCTCTCTCTCCGATATCCTTTGTCGGAGTCGCAACATCGCTCCCGTTTCCTTTGACTATCCTTTCGGCACAAATCGCGCGACTCGGCGGTTCAGTATGCGACGGGCTTATGTTACTTATCTCGACTTGTTCTCCACGTCTGTCATCGGAACATTCGACATATGCGCTCGATCAGACGCCAGGACACCGTCAAGGGATGATTTATGTAATTTTTCCCAAACAGGGTTTGAGGTATTGTAACATATGATGGTAAGAAATTAAAAGTAGGTTTCGCAAAAATATCTTGGCTCAGTTCCGTACATTAATTTCAATGGAGAACACGTATTTCGATATTGACAAATTCATTTCGATTATCTATATGCATCCTGTGCTATGGGATACTAGTCAAAATGATTATTCGGACAGGAATAAGAAAGAAAATGCGTGGGCGGCTGTGATGTTTCTGATGTATGGAGATGAAGTGCAAATGTGGGACGAACAAAACAAAAACAACATAGGTAAGTGAAATTAATTATTTAAAAAATTAATCTATAATTATCATACATATTTAAAATGCAATCGAAAATTAAATTTGGGAAATCCCCAGATGATTTGATTGAGGATGCATCATCATCAACGAAATAACGTGCAAAATAGTCGCGCCATTGTTGGGCCCACCTCTACCATGGTGTCCAGAACTACTTCCTTCACTGTTAGCAATGAAGCCAGTATAATATAACGTTTCCTTTTGGGAATAACCATCCCCCACTCACATTAATGTCTGCATTATTTTCATTCCTTTGTATAAAAATTGATTTTTATTTCTTTGTGCTTAGAGTTTATTCAAACATCTCGGATAATGGAGACGAAAATCAGGAGAATTTAGATGTTACATTCAATTCGGAACGAACGAGGAAAAGGTAAAAATGTGACCCCGGGGAACAATTGGCAACTGTCTTGTACGAAAATTTGAGGAGACAGGAAAAAGAAGACGTCCTAAAAGCAGATACATCGCCTTTTCTTCTTGTCGCTTGTCCCGGATTTCAAAAATTTGCCGGAAGAAAGGAAATCCGCAGTAAAAATTGCGATAATTCAGTCAATTGAATCGGGGAAAATCAATCAAACTCCTCCAAAAATTCACATTCCTACATCGATACATATCGTCGATGCGACTGCAATAACGCGTAAGAGCAATTTGAAATACCGCGTGTTAGTATTTTATCAATTTTACAGGAGGAAGAAATAATTGATTATCTTGGTAAATAGAACAGATTTTTTAACTGAACTTGTTTGTGGTTCCTGTGCATGATATTGCATGGGACAGAGCCGGAACTATGGGGGGGCATTTGCCCCGGGCGCTAAGATATAGGGGGCGGCAATGGACCAGTTGTTTAAGTTGACAATGTGTCAGTCTGACATCAAAATAAATATTATTATCGATTCTTTCTTCACTTCACTAATGATGATTGACAACTCATTCCGTTGAATAATATTCCTTTGAATTTTTGTTCCATGCTTTCGTCAAATGTTTTGATTTAACACAGCCTCGCGACGGTACGTCCTCATAGCGATTGATTTCATTTCGATAAAGCGAATCTATGGTATGGTTTACAGGAACAATGCTTCCTATATTCTAGGACGATGTTTTAATACGAATCCCAAAATGTTTTTGCGAAAGAAAAATATTATCATTATTATGTTCACTATTATAATTCTGGCTTCATTAAGAAATGATTGTCTGCCATGAATCAATTGTTAGATATATACAGTGTGATTTAATGATTATTAATTATTAGCCACCCTTGATATTTCTCATTCTATCACTATCAGCGGAATTCAATACTCTTTGGAGGGGGACACATTTTGAGATAATCTTGATTCTGAGAAAAGTAACCCTTCACGGCGGGAGGGTGGGGAGCTTTAACCCCATGAATTTGAATAGGGCATAGGGATCGAGTGACAGATCATTTTGAAGATCTCAGAATTCTCTTCTCAATAATGTGAATGTTGATTTCCTTAAATGGAAAATGTTGGAATAAAACGGATTTTCTTTATGATGTTCTTTTCTCGAAATGGAGCAATGAAATGCAAAGCCATTCAAATCAAATGTTCGAATTGTTCTCCATTCAGTTCCATACAATAAAACAAACACGATTCAATCATTCTGGGAACATCTCGAAAGACTTCTGGTGTCAACTGAACACTTTGCGATACCTCTCTACTGCAAGTCGTCTAAGCTATTTAGCTCAGTTTGAAACACTTCATATTTCAAGTATCACTATAGGAAAAAATCAAGAGGTGTCAAATCCGGAGATCGTGCAGGCCATTCTATTGGACCTCTGTGGTCAACGCTCTGGAACACATTCGTTTAAGAAGAATCGAACTGGTGCTGAATAATGAGCGGGTGCTCCATCTTGTTTAAAGAATACTTCTTCTTCAATCAGATTCTCATCATTTTGGATTATTTCCAAAATTCTTGGGTAGATTGAGTTTTGAAGAAATTTCAGATAAACTTTACCATTCAAGATTTGCGGAAGAAGAAGTGGACCGATAATATGATCTCCAAGAATTCCAGCCCAAACATTCAGTTTTTCTGGACGTTGAGAATGTCCTTCCCTCATCAAATAGGGATTACCGTCATTCCTGTACCGAAAGTTGTGACGGTTCACATGACCATTGAACGAGAATGTACACTCATCCGAGAAACAAATGCTGTTAAAAAGTTGTGGGTTGAGATTCAGACGATGTGTCATTTCTTCACAGAATCGAAGACGTCTATCTGGATCATCATCGTTCAATTCCTGTACAAAATGTATTTTGTAAAGATGAAACTTGAATTTGTGGAGATTCCTTGAAACTGATCATTGGCTCACTCCACAAGCTGCACATGTTTTTCTCAGGGACTGAGTGATTAGCATTAAAGCTTGTCCCAGAACAGCAATTTCAGTAGCTTCATTGTTGACTCCTTATTTCTGGTCGGTGCTCTTTACTCTGGACTGAACCAATTTCTCGAAACTTTTCCACAAGCAACAGAATGCACCGGATTATTTTCCTTGAAAATTCCTGCATTATTTCTTGCATTTTTCTCATTCGAGTTATATAACTCGATTAGTTCTACTCGTTTTTGAATTGAACAAATCATTCTCACTCTCTTAAGCAGTATTGCTGAAGACCAAATTCAATACTCACCTGGCGAAAAAAAGATACCGAAGCTGTCCTCAATAAATTCAGATGAAGTTCAACAATAGGAATATATATATATATATATATATATATATATAGTTCACAAGGTTTTCCAGCAAAAGAAAAAAAAACGCAGAATGTTTGAATCGCGTGTTTTATTGTATGAAAGTGAATGGAGGATAGTTCGAACATTTGAATTGGACGACTTTGAATTTTTTCGCTCTGTTTCAAAATGAGTACACCATGAAGAAAATTCGTTCTATTGAATTTTGATTTCAGGATATCAAAATATATATTATTGAAAAGAGAGTTACAAGATCTTCAAAATGATGTATCATTCGACCCCTATTCCTATTCAAAATCATGCGGTTGAGACGCCCCCTCGTTATGGGTTGCTTTTCTCAGACTCAAGTGTATTTCAAAATATGTCCCCCTCCAAACATTATTGAACGTATCTGATTCAATTTCGGGGATAGTGATAGAATGAAATAGGCCTTTTTCATTGAAACAGCCTGTATAATTACCCGCCTTGAATCAACCCGACTTTTTCTCTAAGGGGGGGGGGCACATGAGTACTTTGCCCCCCCTGCTAAAGATTGTAGATCCGGCCCTGATGCTGGGATACAATGATTTCACATCTAAGCTAGCTAAAATGTCATTATTATCAATCTGAAAATTTCTAATAATTTGTACGAAATGTTGAGAATTTTTGACATAGGAGTCGGCCCTCTCTACTACCGGTTGCATGATTTTTGCTAAAAATTTTTCAAGTTTTTGAAAGGGAGAATTGAAAGCACTTACGATTGGTCTTAGCGGAACACCTGTTTTATGAACTTTAGGTAATCCATAAAGTTTCGGGCATCTACTAGATTTTTCACGTGGTATCAACTGTTTTTGTATTTCGGGAGCAATTTCGGAGTTCTTAATTTTTGATTTAGTTGTTTTTTCTAAATACGTGGTTGGGTCTCGAACCACTGTTTTGTATGACTCATCTTGCAAAATCTCGCACATTTTTTGTTGATAATCTACGAAATTCATTACCACTGTAGAATTACCCTTATCTGCTTTCAGGATTACGATGTCTTTATTCATTTTAAGATTCTTCAAAGCTAGATATTCGTTTCGCTTAAGATTTGGAGCTGGTAGTCGACAAGTTCTAATAATACGTGAAACTTCCTGTCTAACCAATTCTGCTTGTTGTTGCTCTACATTCTCAAGTGAAGATTCGACTTCAGCTATGATTTCTTCGGTAGGGATATACTTAGGTGTTACTGCAAAATTCAAACCTTTGCTTAAAACTAACTTTTCGGAATCAGAAAGAACATAATTAGAGAGATTGTGAACGATTTTATCTGAATCCAACTTGAAACGTTGTGGATCTTTCAATAGTGGCATGAGATTTCGAAATTTTTTGTCAAGCTTCTCTGATTTTAGCTGTTTATTAGTTTCAACTCGCCAAGAAGATAGTTTTTCTACTTGGTTCCATAAGAGAGGGTGTAATGTGGTAGCTAGTTCCAGGTGTAGGTGGAAAAGCACACGTTCTACTTCGGCTATTTCTTTCCTCTTCTCATATATGGATTCTTTTAATAGCAACTTACTCGCATCTTGTAGAATTTTGTTTGTTTTCTTAGTCACTGTGTGATAAGAAAGTTTTGTAAAAGTTATAATAATAATAATAATAATAATAATAATAATAATCGAAACAACCAAGGTAACATCGAAACCTTTTCTAATCCAGGTTCAAACATTATAAATAATCAAAATTTATTACAAAATCACGGCACACGATATAATTTGCGTAATACTCCCGCTCGATCCATACGAAATCAAGTCACACCATACCGTCGTCAATAAATAAAATGACATTCGGAAATTTCCATCAGTTTCCGTTTGTCACGTACAACGAAAACATCTCTGATGATGCAGCGTGCGATCACTGCGAAACGTCAGGCCTCTTTTGCTTCTTTTCAGGTTTTTAGTGATATATACCGGACGTATACTCCGAATAATGATATACCATCACATTACTCCGTCCGTGAAAATTTACAACACAACATATATATTACATGCAAACATAAAAGATGTTATAAGAAACTCATGTACTATTGTTTTGATTTCATATCCGTGGTTTGTAACAAAGGAACAGTTTTGACTTCTGTCAAGATTGTTTCATTTTCGGATTTATATATATTACAATAATTATTGGAACATTCACAACATTTCAAAGAGAGAATTTACTAACATCTTTCAATCTTTTACAAATACATATCACATTCATTGTTCAAAATGAATTTCACGTCAATACTGAGCAAATACTATACAGTGTCAAATGCACATATTGGCAACAATTTGAAATGCAGTTTAATAAATGCAGGATTTTTGAATAGACATTCCTTCTTTTCTTCCATCCAAAGATAAATAAATTGCGACTTAATAATGCTATCACATAGTACAGCACTTTGTTTCATCATCAACACTCATCGGTCTCCCTCTACTAAAAATTGTGAGGAGTTGTCTGGATACTCTATTATCAAAGGATAAAATTAAGCTAGAGTATTATTAGGTACTATTAAAAACTCACTTTGCTCTTATATTAGACTCATGTTGGATTTCCCCATCACAATTCCATCTACTAGTGTTTCCTTCAGCTCTGAAGCAGAATTCTTTAGCTGAATACGTTTCAACAAAAGGTAACTCTTCTATGTGTCTACGTTTGTTGGACAAGTTTAGTAGCAGCCTTAAATTATTTATAAAGGAACCATGTTTAACCAGCACCAAGTGAACATTTCCGTCTCCTAAGTGACTGTAGGGGGCAATACCGTTCGGACTGTGACCACACGCACAGCTTATATTAGCACCGCTTATCATAAAAAATTTTCCTTTTATTGTTTTCCACTGAGCATTCACCTTTTCTTGATTTGCATTTTGTTTGCATACATCGCAATTTCCGTAACACTTATCTGTAGCGATGTTGGCTGTGTCTGTCAAAATTGCAATTTCACCTTTGTATCCTTTATTGCCGACCAACTTTTTAAATCCTGTAATACTTGCTTTAAAAAAAACATCAGAATGTTGAAAATTAAACTTGCCGGAATAAGTGTAACGTTGAGGACCCATCCATCTGTGTCTGTCGCTGTTATAGGCTACATCACCTAAATAACCATAACTAAGTACACTTGCATATAACTTCAGTAGAGTCGTTTCGTTATATACCGATACTAAATCTAATCCCACTGAATCACCATAAATAATTTGAAAAACTGCCGTTGTAGGATCAGTCGTTCCATGCAGACAGTAAGCTATGGTATCTGTACTACCGCCTG
This sequence comes from Novius pumilus, assembly GCA_020654155.1. Lineage (NCBI taxonomy): Eukaryota > Metazoa > Arthropoda > Insecta > Coleoptera > Coccinellidae > Novius > Novius pumilus. The sequence goes on along the minus strand of JAIFOV010000038.1, from coordinate 70,463 downwards.
AAAAAAAAGTTCAATTTATCGCGCTGCTTTCTAACTATCGAAACCACCCCACCAGGAATTATTCCAGCTGTAAATCTTGGCGAAGGAAGAGTATTATTTATGTTGTTTGAGTCAATTCCCCACAGTCTGCACTCCCGCAGCACCAATCCGTTGAAGACTTCTGAAACTGTTCCATCACCGCCAACACACGCTACAGAATCGAATATCTCTAGATTCGCATTTATGAGAAAGTCTCTGATTTGATCTTTCCTTTGTGATACGTTAACCGTTACGTCAACGCCCGCTATTTCGAAAAGAGGTTTTCCGAATTTCGTATAAATTTGCATAGAGTTCTTTCTTCCTCCAAAAGGATTGATAAAGAGGAGCAATTTTTTTGGCCGGTGGGACAAACCTAAAACAACGGAATGTTGCAAATGTTGTATATATTCAATTCTAGGAGTTCTGTTTGCGAATAATTTTCATTCAGTCACGAAATCGGGCTCGCGTGTATTCAAGTGACCCGGCCACGAAATTCACTTGCCTTGACCTCTGAGCTGCTAGACTTGAAACTTTCAAGTCGCGAAATTGTTTTTTATAAGAGAGAGCGCCCACATCGTACGTATAAAAAAGAGTTTCGCGACAAGTAATACAAATTAGCGAGAAGCCTTAACATTAATTTATGATACCCGGAACTAGGGACATTTTCACCTAATGACCCATTTTGAATCAAGGTCATTAACCTCACAAATTCTTATGGCAGGTCGATTTGAAAAAGATTATCATTGTCCATCGTAGTATTGGACAAAATTTATTCCAAAAACGAATGAATTATTCACGAATAATAAATAATACCAATTATTCAAAGATGAATTATTCAAATATCAAAAAAATTGATCTTATTCCGGAATTATACATACTTTCAATGAGGCCGTTTGACAAGAATTCTTATTGCAAACAATTATTGTGGGTAGATTGGATTTCCAATTGATTTGTGTTGACTAATTTGATCCGTGACACCTCCAAGGAATTGTAAACCAGACGTAGTTAATAACGTTTTATTTTTGTTTCCAGTTACAAAAATATATGTTTTACAAAAAGGTACCTTTTTGCTCCTTCAAATGTGCTTGTTTTGACAAGCAAAAAAACCAACTGACAATTTCCTTCGATGGACAAATATAATTATAAAATTTGCAGATACAAAATCGGAGCACGTTCCGTTGCTTTTCTTTCATAGGTTAATCAGAGAACTAACTAACACTTACTAATTTGTTACCAACTCACACATATTATAGTTTAGTAATTTTCACTTCTACCAACTTAATTTCTATTCATTTTTGACAGGTCCTATCACTTAACCTAACATTTGATTTATTCTCAACACTCCTTCTCAATCAAATGACTACAAAATTTTTCAAATAAATTCTTGTTCAAAGGTTTTGTTAAAATGTCTGCAATTTGCTTTGCGCTTTCAACATGTTCGACAGACACAGTAATGTCAACATGTTGTTGAATGAACTTGCGTGCGATTTCTATGTGTTTCTTTCCTTTGTTTACTTTACCCTCGTGAGTGTTCATCAGCATATGAACAGCTGATTTGTTGTCAACAAACATGGGAAACGGTTGGTCGTTTTGCAGGATTTGAAGTTCGGTTGCCAATCTTCTGATCCAGCACACGTCGTCGATGACTTCACAAGCGGCTCGATATTCTGCTTCTGCTGTTGAAGTTGCTACAAGTTTCTGTCGTTGCGAATACCAAACTATGGGTCCTCCCCTGAGGATCAAACCTCCACTTGTTGATTTCATCGTCTCTTTTTCTCCTCCAAAATCTGCATCAGTGAACACTTTAAAGTTCCCGTCTCCTCCAAAACGGATTCCTGCGTTTGGAGTTCCTTTCAAGTATTGAAATACTCTTTTTACCATCTTCCAGTGACTTTTCATGGGATTGCAGCATTGTCGACTTAAGTAATTTACAGCAAAACTAATGTCCGGCCTCGACACAGTTGCGAGATAAAGCAGGCTGCCAATGGCCTCTCGATATGGTGTTCCAGCTGGCACTTTCTCATCGTTTAAAAATTCCTCCTTCTTTGTTGCCATTCCTGGTTCCATTGGTGTTGGAGCTGGGTTGCAGTTCTCGAGGTTCATCTTGCGAAGGATTTTCTCCACGTACCTCGGTTGACTCACAGTGATTCCGTTCGAGTCAATTTTCAGCTCCATGCCAAGATAACAGAACTCCTTCGGGATGGTCTTGCAGTATGTAATTTCAAACTTATTTTTGATCTGGTTCAAAAGTTTGAATATTTCTTTTCTTCTTTCCTGCCACCAGGCCGTCGTCGACAAACAGTGCTACAATAATGGTTCTTTCTTTGTTGAAAAAAACGCTTGGATCATCATCGGTGTTGAACAATCCAATTTCTTCAAAGCTTCCGGTGATTTCACGATTCCACTGCTTGGGCGCTTGCTTTAACCCATAAATAGCCTTGAAGAGTTCACAAACAAATCCCGAGCCATCGTCAAAACCTTCGGGTTGATTCATGTAGAGAGCTTTCTCCAGTTTTCCATACAAAAATGCGGTCTTCACGTCGAAGGAAATCAGTTTCCATTTTTCGGACGTTGCGTAACTCAGGATGAGTCGAATTGAGGCATAGCGGGCAACTGGGCTGAACGTCCCTTCGTAATCGATGCCTTCTCTCTGTTCAAAGCCACGAGCTACCAGTCTCGCCTCCAGCTTTCCATCTGCCTTCTCGCGAAGAATCCATCTGCAGGTCAGCGGCTTGACTCCTTCAGGGCACTTTACCAACTTCCATGTTTGCCTCTCGACCAGTGAATCATACTCATCTTGCATGGCTCGCTTCCAATTTTTGTCTTTCAGCGCCATCTCAACAGATATGTCCTCAATGTCACCTATGAGAGCTGAAACTTTGTCACTTCCTCCTCTGACGTAGCCAGCGACATGATGACTATACCTCTGAGGTGCCTTGAGTTTGTTTCGGTCTCTTAATTGCCTTTTCTCTGGTGAGTTTCTCGGTGTTTGAACTCGTTCTTCCTTCCTTGTCACTTGTTCTTCTTGTCTGTCTTCATCTGAGTTTAGTTCTTCTTTAGCATCTTCATTTATCACTTCATTTTGCTCTTCGTTTGCGGTTGTCTCAACTTCGGTCATACTTCTTTCTTTTTCATCATCAAACTTTACGTTCCCAGAGCTCACTATTGTCCTGGTGTGTGGCAGGTACACTCTGTAACTTGGTGACTCCACGTCGTAGCCAACAAAGTACCCCTTTTCCGACTTCGGATCCAGTTTGCCTCTCTTGTGGTCTTGAGTCAATACATAGCACTCACAACCAAAACTTCTCAGCTTATGCAGGTCGATTTGTCTCCCATACCACAATTCTGCAGGTGTTTTTCCTTTCAATGTACTGGTGCCAGTCTGATTTATCGTAAATACTGCGTAGTAGATTGCCTCAGCCCAGAGATTTGAGTCCAAGTTAGTAGCCAGTAGAGCTGATGTTGCTGCTTCCTTAATGGTCCGCATTTCCCTCTCGATGCGTCCATTCTGTTCGGGTGTATACACATTTGAGTGTGTGTGAAAAATTCCTCGGTCGTCAAGAAATTTTCGTGTCCTTGCATTTCTAATTTCTTTTCCTTGGTCGGATTTTAGAACTTTCAATTTTCTTCCTAGTTGATTTTCAGCCAACTTTACGAACGTTTCCAGTTTCTCAGGTGCCTCGTCTTTTGTTTTCATAAAGAAAACGGTTCGAAAGTGCGAGAAATCATCTTTGAACAAGAGGAAGTATTTAGCGCCACCTAGCGAGCGTTCATCCATCTCACCCATGTCAACGTGAACTAGTTCCAGTGGTTGATTTGCTGTCTTCTCGTTGTTTGGATGACTTTCACGATGCTGCTTGCCTTTCGTACAACTTGCACACAGGTAGTCGTTCCAGTCCACGTAATTTATTTCCTTCTTGTCCAATGCCTTTCGTACATAGTTCACATTTTGGTGTGCTAACCTTTCATGCCAAGTTCGAATTGACATTGTGGCCAGGCTCAGCTGTTGTTGTCCTCTTCTCAACATCATTTTGTATAGGTTTCCTTGTCGTTTTGCCAATCCAACTGTGACTCCATCCTCAGCCGTTACGAATTCTGACTTTCCTTTGTCGGACTTCATTTTGAATCCTTGATCGAGCATGTGACTTACAGAAAATAAGTTGAACTTCAGGTCAGGTACATGCAAGACATCCTTCAATACAATCGGGTTCCATTCTTTGCCGTCAAAGGCTTCCAATTCCACTGTTCCGACTGCAACGCCATCTATGGTAGTTGAATCTCCCAAGAGAACAGACACAGGAGCTTGTAATTTGTTGTATTCTCTAAACCATTCTCGTCGCGAAGTCATGTGCTGTGTCGCACCACTGTCTTGATACCACGCTGTCATCCTGTCTTTCGAGTTTTTGAGGTTGTCCAGGTCGGTGGTCTTCAGACTTGCTGTCATCCAGACAGCGGGTGACTTGCGCGAACCTTGCGAATCCGAACTTTCATCTTTGCGTTGTGTGCAATCTTTTGCGAAATGTCCCTTCTGTCCACATGAATTGCAGCTGTACGTCTTCTTGCAGTAGGCCAGGTATTTGGCACAAGGTTTGTTACGACAATCTTTCCTGAAGTGTCCTGTCTGTCCACACTTGTAACAGTTTCCTTGTCCTTTGTCTTTCTTGTTCAGTGACTTTCCTTGTTGTCTATTGCATTTCCTCGCCATGAGTGAGTTGCTTGAGCTTGCCTCCGGTTCACCATTTTCGTCGTTTTGCCGATCATCCTCGAGTCTCAGTCTCTCGATCATCGTTGTCAAGCTTTTATCGATTGCAGGCACATTGTCCCATGATGTTCGAAAATGAGCGAGTCTCGTTGGCAACATTTTCAGAATTCTGGTCATCATCCACGACTCTGGCACTGGTTCTCCACCATTGGACAATTCATCACCTATGGACAAAATTTCCATACAGTTTTCAGCTACTGTTTTGTTTTCATCAAACGTGCAGGTAAACAGCTTTCGTCTCATAATTTCCATATTCATCTCTGTTTTCGTGCCATACAAACAAACTAGTCTGTCCAACATAGCTTTCGACGTTTTGCAATTTGCAATTTTATATGCAATCTGGTCACTGACATTCAAAACAATAAGTTGCAGAGCCTCCATGTCCTTCTCATTCCATGCGACAACAGCAGGGACGTTTTCAGCTCCTTCCGGTTTGACCTTGACCCCGGTTGCAACTTCATACAACTTTTTGTTTCGCAGGACAGCATCTAATTTTAACCTCCATGGTACGTAATTCACCACTCCTTGTGAATTTTGACTCAACATCACTAGTTGTGATTTTACAGCGTCCATTTTTAGTGTTATGGCCTTTTGATTTGTACAATTTCAAATAATTTTTGCTTGACAGTTTTGTCGAACAAAATTCCTTCGTGCGATGTTCTGCTCCGATCTGCCTTTCAATTTTTCTCCACTTTCACATACTTTTCCTTGGAGATGAGATTACACCACTTGCTGTGCCCATAACCTGTTGACTAATTTGATCCGTGACACCTCCAAGGAATTGTAAACCAGACGTAGTTAATAACGTTTTATTTTTGTTTCCAGTTACAAAAATATATGTTTTACAAAAAGGTACCTTTTTGCTCCTTCAAATGTGCTTGTTTTGACAAGCAAAAAAACCAACTGACAATTTCCTTCGATGGACAAATATAATTATAAAATTTGCAGATACAAAATCGGAGCACGTTCCGTTGCTTTTCTTTCATAGGTTAATCAGAGAACTAACTAACAGTTACTAATTTGTTACCAACTCACACATATTATAGTTTAGTAATTTTCACTTCTACCAACTTAATTTCTATTCATTTTTGACAGGTCCTATCACTTAACCTAACATTTGATTTATTCTCAACAATTTGTTTATGAGGAGTCCAGGAGAGTATACGATTAAGCAGCTGCTGGTGCGGCAGTGCCAAGGTGCCATGGCACTCCAAAATCGAAAAATATATATATACAAATTTTTCAATATAATTTGCATTTCCTGCAGTAATTATTACTTTAATTAAGTCATTTTTACGCACGACAAAATTATCTACGCCATTTAAAAGTCGCTCCCGGTTGTTGTTCGTCTTTATACCGGGTGACCCATTTTAATTAATCCAGTGGAATATCTCGACAAATATGCCTATGACAAGCGGACAGAATTGGTAAAAACTTCAGAGCGTTAGTGGTTTTAGAAATAGAGTTATATTAGAAAATATTAAAAAATCTTTGGCATTTTTATGTTTTGGTATGATTTGGCTCCAAAAGGGCTATCTGTGGCACCTTCATCGACAAAGGCAATCATAGTGAAAGAAAATAAGAATCTTTTAGTGAAAATTTGGGAGCGTTGACTGTTGAGGGGGCCATGCTATGGGTGAAATATTCGGCGAAATCGTCAATTTTTGGGATTTACGTTTCACTATTCATATTAAAAACTCTATACTCAGTATATGCTTCATCGTATCGAATTTTACGAAAAGTGACAAATTTTAGGAAAAAATATGTAACCGTATTCGATATTTATTATGATCCATGATAACTGCCGCGTGTGTGTGTGTGTGTGACGATCGGAAATGTTTGGAACTAAACGGTGAAATCCTTTATCGGTTAATAATAATTTAAATCTTGTGAAAAAATAAAGGAGCAGAACAATTTAATTGTTTTGAAAAAAACTTTCAATTTGTTGTGGTTTTAGCGAATTTTTTTTAGTAATAATTCTCTATTAGAGAGACCTCAACCTCGGCAGAAAATTTCACCGCGGAAACATGTTTTGGAACCCCCCAAACACATTTTGAATTCCATTGAAATGAATCAAATTTTACGGCAGTTATCATGGATCATAATAAATATCGAATACGGCTACATATTTTTTCCCAAATTTTTTCACTTTTCATAAAATTCAATACGATGAAGCATATACTGAGTATACAGATTTTTAATATGAATAGTGAAACGTCAATTAAAAAAAAAATGTTATATGGATTTTGGATGCGTCAGAAACATAGGCGTATACAGGGGGAGATTTGGGTGTCGTATCCCCCCCCCTGCCCCCAAATGTTTGAATTCCGACAATCTATAAGGAATTGTCTCTCCCCGAAAGGGAAAAAGTGCACGAAAATATAAGGCGATGGCCTTTTGTTGGTCATACCTCCTGAGATCTCCCCCCAAAAGCAAATCCTGACTACGCCACTCATCAGAAATTATATAAAATCATTGAAAATATGGAAATGAAACAAATTAATAATTTAAATAGTATAAAAATATGAATATAAAAATATGCTCACCATCTAGCTGCTTTTGCAGTGTTTTCATCCAAGATGTGACTTGTAAAGGATCCGAATGTTTCCATACCATACATTTATGTTTCCACTTTCCAGAACTTTCTAGAACCCCATAATGAATAATAAAAGCGTACGGATCATGCTCTGGATTATTAGAGGGGTGACTACTTTTCAGAACTTTTCGTCTAACAGAAAGAATATTTTCCAGTTTGAGACTAGTTTGTTCTGTAAGATTTTGAATAGTTGAAATCGAATTAGTAGTTGAAAAAAAACCAGGTGAAGCAGGTGAATATAAATTTCTCTCACCGTCACGTCACGAGTTCAAAGTGGACTGCGCGCACCAAGAGTGACAGTCATCAAATTTTCTGTGAAATCCGGGTGTTATTTGTCAACAAGAGTTTGGATGAAGCGGTAATGGTTCATGAAATAACAACATGTTGAGCAAAAAATAGAAAAAAGCATTGTGCGCATCAGCGTTTTTTGTCACAAATTAAGATGTGGGAAATTTTATACAATATGCATGATCTTTTATAACACCTGCAGCAATTTATTGAATATTTCTGGCTAAATATTGGATTCCTTTTTTTCTTACATTTCTGGCACACAATAATATACATATAATATGTGATAGGTGTGTAAGATGATCTTCTAAGGTCATCTGTACCACCGAAAGAAAATCTTGCTATAATTTTGAGGTCAATTTGTGTTTTTGTAAGTTCTCAAGACACTTTTAAGGATATGTAATCCTATAGTTTGTTTTGTTTGTTTACATCAGAGGATTCCCTTAATCTTTTGCTCTAAAGAGAAGATCTTTTTTATTTCTTTATGGGGACATCCATCTCAATGTCATTTTGTTGTAGAGAGATTCTGTGTCTGTAGCTATAAAACAAATTGAGAGCTTAATAAGCAGAGGAACGAGGTTATTGTTTCATCATCAGCTTGTTGGCGAAAAAACATGTCATCATCAGCTTATCACATCTTATGTGCGTGCATCTCCATATGAATCTGTGGACCGGACAATGGGGAAGAAACTTACATTCACACTTATGATAGCTCAGAATGAAGATTTTATTTGTATGCAATCAAAAAATTAAGGTCAACCTGTTAATTATAGTTATAAAAGTGTGCACTTACCATAAGGCGGCTTATCATGATCCCAAATCAGTACATTTTTATGAAAGATAACTCTGATTTTCTTTGATTCACTAGTGAATGTGGTGAGTAGCACAACTTCGTCAGTCATAATTATTGTATTACCCAAATATTTTTCAATAAAAATTCATATTTAATAACGCTTATCTCATATGTATGTAATTTCAAATGCGTTATCATTAGTAGAAAATCTCCATTGCCGATAGGTAGATAGACAGATTGATTCCCTGCTAATATTGAAAAGATAAAATACCTTCGTCCTACTTTCACTTTCACACGACGTATATGGGTTTTTACGAAAAACGACGTTAACTATACATAATTAACTGAGAAATTTAAAACGACTGTTTTTGGAGAACACAACTGACAAGTTAAACTATAATAGTTCATTCTATTTCTAATTCATTTTAGTGATGACGACAAAGGCAACGATTATAAAATGTATGAATATTCAAAACGAAGTAATATTTCACTGAATTCACTTCACAGGCCATTGCATTCATCGATTTACTTCGTTCGGTACACATAAATGAGATTGTCTTATTATAAAAAGCAATAAAATTTGAATTGACACCTAACTACCAAATAATATCTACATACAGAATGTAGATCACTGAACAAGTAAAATAATGTAGATCATAGATAAAGTAATATATACATTACCAGAGAGTAGAGAATAGAATAGACATTGCACGCGGTACTAAAGTTTCAAACCGGTAAATGCTCCCCGTGAGATGCTGCCATCTACGATTCTCTCAACGTCTATTTTCAGAACTATTATATCCATCTAAGAAAAGGAGAAGAAATCTTACTCGTCAAAAGAATAATACAGTTTTCGTTCGGGATTCACCTATCTGATTCAAATTGCCTTTCGATTCGGAGTATAGGAATATGTTGGGTTTTTTATACAGTACCGGTACTTGTGTATCGTATCGTACCGGAAACAAAATACCGGTTCACTCTAATATCGTATTGCTTTGTACCGGTGTTTGAACCGGTACTTGTATTGTTCGATTATGATCTATGCTTCCAAAACAATTATACTCTCCAGATGGAATAAAATCTTTATTTACTTAAAAGACAACGTAAGATGAGTTTGTTATATAAATTTAAAGATTTAAATAATGTATAAACAAGATAACAAAAGTATTCTTCGATATAAGGGAAGAAAATAAAATTAGAGAAAAGAGAAAATTAGATACTAAATATACAGGGTTGTCCGGGAAAATGTGGGAGATCTCTCGGATTCAGATGGAACTTTAAAAAATTAGATGACAAGTTCCCATAAATTTTTTCCCTAGCGGCCCTCCCTACCGAGGTACGCTCTCCTAAAGAACGCCACTGGTAATCAATTTTTCTTTTAACTTTTAAACTGCATTTTTTTAAATCTAATAATTTTGTCGGACTAAATAACCTAAACTCAAACGTTTCTGTTCCTTGAATGTCTTTCGTAACACACTTTGCTGCAGACAAATAAATTAGAAATCATGGTTTCTCTTTAATAAAACTAAAACATTATTACTTTAAATTTTTTTTCTCGAAAACGGTTGATTTTATCGACAATTAGCAGAGTACCTTTTCTTCAGCTTAATGTTCAAAGTATTCAAATTTATTTTTTTGAACTCCTTATCAAACAGGGTGTTAAAAATGTAAGCAATAAAATGTATAATCTAGTCTGCCCCTGATAAACTGAAGAAGCTAATTATGTTTTAAGGGCAGTATTTTAAAAGGTCCTTACTACTGTTTATCGTATTAAATTTTCATTAAATTATATTAAGTAGTTTAAAAGTTATTCAAGAAAAATTGATTACCAGTGGCGTCCTTTAGGAGGCCGTACCTGCGTAGGGAGGGCCGCTAGGAACAAAATTTATGAGAACTTGTCATCTTAGTTTTTAATGTTCTATCTGAATCCGAGAGATCCCCCACATTTTCCCGGATACCCTGTATAGACTTCAATCTTTTTGTTCGAGATTATAAGAAAAGTAACGTTGACAATGAAAAGGTTAAAAATTAAACGTACCTGCCCTATATTTTGGAATACCGTAAAGACACAGAATTTCTGGTGGAAGGGTGGGAAGGTCCAATAAAATGGAGTTTTAAAGAGCCATTTAAAAAGGAAAGTTGCATTTTTGAGCTTACCTTCTTTTCAACATACATCAAAGCATGGATAATTTAAAAAAGTTGAATCTTATTTTAGGGTTAGAAAGAAGTGAAAAACTACCCTCATGGTCAGTTTTTTAGGAATATCTTGATAAGATGAGGATATACTGCTACAAGTTTCAGACAAAAAATGTAGCTTCGAGACGTATCCACAGCTTGCGAAAGCGTGGGCAAATATTACAATTTTTTTCATCAGTCGAGTATAGTTTGTGATTCAACCTTTTTTTGTCAGTTATGTGGAAGTATCAGTCCGGATTTATATGTTGCTGACATTCTTTTTTGAAATCAATTTTTATTCGTACGTACTTATCGAAGTAATTCAATCCTCAATCGGGCGGCGATTTAATATAAACACTCTTTTCTAACAGTAAACATCGTTCGATCCGTCGACGACGAGAGAAGAGGTAAAATTGCTTGATGGGAGAGTCATTATTTCCACTTTTTTGTTTCCTATTTTTATTTCGAAGCGGTTTTTGAACTCATCCAATTTTGTTATATGACCATTTCGCATGGAATGTTGTCAAAACTTACGAATGACTCAAGCCATTTCGCTATACATTCAATAGGTTTCGGCGTTCGAAGTTTTAATTACCTTAAAATAAGGGTTCTTTGGAATCATTTACTCAAAATAACTCTATTTCTGATTCACATAAGTCAAAATATGTATAGAGAAATTTTGTATATACATGCAGTAGCCACAATTTTTGTCTAAAACTTTGTTCAGTGTATCCTTATGTTCCCAAGATATTCAAAAAATTAATTACAGGGTAGTTTTTCACTTATTTATTATTCAACTATCTATGTATTGAATAGGTACATGTTGAAAGGAACTTTTACTGCAAAATACAAGATTACTTTTTATTGACAAGGTCAACCTTATTATAAATGTTGCATACTATTTTTGGTTTTAAGAATGAATTGTTATAACTGCACGTGAGTTCTCATGACGGTATTGAATTACTTTTCTGTTATCGTTTGGATTTGTGATATATTCACCACTGAACGCACCATTAGTTTATCTTTTCTATTAAGCAGTCGAGTTTTCTGTTAGGGCCCTGTCATATTAGGATTCGTGAATCGGATTCTCGTAGCCCAGATTCTAATGTTACATTGCAGCAAATGGAGCTTTTCAGATTACGATTCCGATTCTTAATAGCTTTGGGATTCTTTATTGCTCGGTTGACACGTTCTTGTGTTTTTTGCTCCGGTAGCCGAATTCAAAGTTTACGTTAGAACAAATGAGCCTTTTCACATTAGGATTCAGATTCTTTATGAGCTTGCGATTCAAAAACATTTCGTCGATCGGTGTTTTCGGTCGCCGGAATTCTTTACGAGCGGAGTAACCAAAACAAATATGTGTTAAGTAATTTAATCCCGACTTGTTCTTCAGGTTTGTTCCTGTGTCTGTCATCAGAACATTGGAGATATGCCCTCAGCAAGGGATGAGTTATATTATTTTTTCCAAACAGGTTTTGGGGTATTGTAACAAACGACGATATCTTTTTCATCACGCTCTTGATTTATTTTATGTACCAAAGTTTTCCTATTCGATTTTTGACACTTTTACTATTCATGCTTGAGAAAGGTTCAATTTATGGGAATTTCAAAAGATATATCCCTTTTTATTCAGACTTCATAAAACTATGGCTCAATTTAAATTAAATTGAAAGTGAACCTGTACACGACGTATTTTTCGCTTTCGTAAAAAAAATATACTCCATATTTTATCTCTTGCCTCTATACCTAAGTACATGAGTACATAGCGAGGGTTTGAATGAAAAGGGATAACCTTTCCGAAATTCCCATAAATCGAACCTTTCTCAAGCATGAATAGTAAAAGTGTCAAAAATCGAATATCTGGTAGCTGGGTACTTTTCGAGCTAGACCGTTTTTTGCGCTCAGGCAACTTGAATCGCCTATATGGACGGTCGCCCTTACCGCACTGTTAAGTAAAACGTGTATTTTGAATTTTGTAATATCTCCACCTTTAAAATCGCTTATTGTGGAAGATTAATTTTTTGGACATTTGAAAATTTTTATCGTTTCAACTTTAATTGAATACCAAAATGTCCTATAATCGTGATAAATGTTGTGTTGAAGAAAAAACGAGAAAAATACAAAAAAAAAGAAAGAGCAGAACAGACTGTTCAAACTGTGATTCCGTATTACGTGGACTATACCTCATGGGGAACCACGCTAAAAAAATGCGCCGAGTACTCTACCTCAAAGGTGGTGTGGAAACTAGTAGTAGAAACAGGGGTCGGTTGAAACTTTTTTGACCAAATAACTCAGTAGAGCCACATATTGAGCTCAGTTCATTTGAAACCTTGTTTTAAATAAAGTTTAGTTATCTGACGCTTGAAAAAATTTGTTCGTTTAATTTGTTGTGGACTACGAGAACGTTAGACTTGGAGAAATTCTATCATGATTTCGTCAAACAATTCATGGAGGTTATGTTTTTTAACCCATATACATATAACTAAGACTATAACTAGTCTTAGTTATATGCCCATATATGCCCAAAGCTCATATTCATAGACGACTCAAATATTAACGAACTTCACTAAATTCCACTATTTTGTAAGATTGTTGGTTTTTTTAAATAACAGCGCCTCTGGTGGTTGTCCACAACATATTGAGGTGTTCTACGCGCCATCTGGTGGCCGTCCACCCATTAGAGCTACCTTAGCGATCGCCCTCTCTGGGCCGTCCACCAATTACTCGTGGCCATCTATCGGCTGTCCATCAAGCTTGTTAGAAATCTTAGTATTACCAGAGAGTAGAGAATAGAATATTGGTCATAACACAAAATAAAAAACAGGTCCAAATCGACAGTTAAGGATTGCCCCTCTAGTTTATTCTCTACTCTCTGGTACTACGTGCACAGTCTATAGACCGCGCAAGTGCTTACGTCACCAGACGTGAAATGTCAAAAGCAGTTTCCAAACAAACATTAAATTGCATTGAAAAGCCCATAAGACGAATTTCAAAGGCCCTTATTTTCAAATGAGTCACATTTATTGAAGTAAAAATGCTGGTATGGTAAGTAGAAGTGCTCCAGCTTTCGTTTGGTGTACTTATATAGCCAGTTGTGGTTACCAAATTGGTTGTATTTTAAAATTTCTGTTTTTTTTTAGGTTATATGAGTTTCGTAGATAAATATCCGTATTTTTGTACGCTCAGGAATGATTTAAGCAAAGACGAACCAGTATGTGTATGAGGTTGATAGCGATGTTGCACCTAGGAAGTGCCGTACTATATTTAAAATTGGTTTAATGGTTTTTGAAAGAACATCTTTACATAAATATGTTTCTGAAGTACTCTTGCTAAATTTTAATGCCTAAATAAGTTTTTATAGGAGTAACTTGAGGAATGACAATTAAAACAGTTGTTAAGGTGATGAACTTGAATTAAAGTAACATATTCCAAAGTAATAATTTGGGTATTCCCCAAATCTAAGGTAGATTAGGTTGCTGCGTTGTTTTATTTTCATAACGTAAAATATTTAGTGCTTCCAGTACACGTTTGGGTTGCATCCTTTACCTGCAGCTAATGGACTTAAGAGGGAATAAGTTTCAATAATATGGAAATCCAATTTATTTTAGTGGAAATAATTGATGAAATAATACATTCATATTATACATGAAATAAACTTATCTCCACATCATAAACTTTGGTTTTCGTGGAAGCAAATATTTTTGCCGTTATGGCGCGAGTATGTGCATCAAATAAAAATGTTGTTAGATGTCCGGATTCAACAGTGTTCTCACCTCTGCTGATCAATTTTTTCTCACCAGCTGCTGTGAAAAAGTCTACTATAGCACTAAACTTTATTACACGAGCCATACTTATCTGAAAACAAGTATATTAGTATTTTATTAACAGAGAGAAAGTTAATTATTATGAGAAAGAAACCATATAACCTCAAAATCCATTATTCAATAACGGCTTCCGCAACTTGTAGATGAAATTATTTCTACATATATACACCAATTGAAAGATAAAACACTGGGGCTTACCATCAAAGAACTTTCAAAGTGATAGGAATCTCAATCTTCGAAATATACGCTTTCAAAAAATCGCTTATGGGCTTTTCAATGCAATTAAATGTTTGTTTGGAAACTGATTTTGACATTTCGTTGGTGGTGACGTCACACTTGCGCGGTCTATTTGTATTATTAGCAGAGAGTAGATTAGTCAATGACATTACTTTATCTATATTGTAGATATAGACCGCGCAAGCGTGACGTCACCACCAACGAAATGTCAAAAGCAGTTTCCAAACAAACATTTAATTGCATTGAAAAGCCCATAATCGATTTTTTGAAAGCGTATATTTCGAATATTGAGATTCCTATCACTTTGAAAGTTCTTTGATGGTAAGCCCCAGTGTTTTATCTTTCAATTGGTGTATATACGTAGAAATAATTTTATCTACAAGTTGCGAAAGGCGCTATTGAATAATGGATTGTGAGGTTATATGGTTTCTTTGTCATAATAATTAACTTTCTCTCTGTTAATAAAATACTAATATACTTGTTTTCAGATAATTATGGCTCGTGTAATAAAGTTTACAAATATCTTGGGGAAATGATCGAACCAACAGGATTGGAAAAGCAAGCACAAAATGCACGAATCGATGTAAACCGTGCTAGAAAATTGGAAAATCAATACTTGAGAGGCCAAATTGAGCTGTACAAGAAACTGGAGGCGGAGATGGCAAGTAAAAATTCCATTTTACTCGATAACAATACGCCGCATTAGTGGTGACGTCACGCCGCCATTTTAAGGGACCGGGTTCCAAACAAAGCGATTTTAGCATTGAGTTTTAGTGTTTTCTAGCGAATCCAGAGAGATAGAGCTTAATTAAGAGAAAAAAAAACTTGGATTGGAAATCAACATCGGTTTTAAAGTGAATGAAATAAATATTTGTGAAAAAGTTATCATTATATCTCTAGTACACGATGACATGATTTTGTTTTGAGGTTATGTTTTCTTGATGAATGTTTTTTAATGAATATTGTAATGTGTCTAAAGTGTACGTTCTTCCCCAGGATAGGGAATTACACAAGTCGGCAGATTTTACTATCTTTTTATTCAATTCATTACACGAATTTGCTTTATGTCTTCTTGACGACAAAAAGATTCTCTATTCACTTACTATCTATGGGACGATTATATTCACATACATTAAAAGGGATGCTTGAAAGTCCATTAGCTTATCGCTATTTATATTTACTGGCAAGTCGGAACTGGAACAATTTGATCGTTGGTGAGTGGCACGAACACAAACGTGCATGAGGACTTGGCTCTTCTATGCGCCTAAGAACAATTGAGATTAATGAAATGGTCGATTAATTTTCACCTTATAAATTTCAACCATTGTCTACGTATTTTGAGATTTTTCGGGAACTTGAAAAATTTGCACACCTCTCTCTCGCTGTAATGTCTGCAGTCTGTTGCCCAACACATAACCATCTGAAACGAAAAAATTTATAAAATCACTGAAAATAAAATCAACTTTCAGTTAAGACATTTAGCTCTCATCATCTCAAAGCCTTTGGTCATGAATAATACTGATAATACCAAACAGTGTGGATATAAACCACACTGTTTTTAGGTTAAGTTATATTAAATTTGAAATTTTTTGTTAATTATCAGTCTTAATTGAAAAAATTTATTCGCCAATATGTAAGGTGTCACATCAATATTTCGAATACTTACCTTAAGTTGCTTAATTAAATCAAATAAGTAAGAATTAAACTAAAAACTATTTAACGCCTTGTTAAAATCGCTTTGTTTGGAACCCAAATAGTGACCTTGACAGCTGCTACGTCACACTAATGCGGCGTATTCTCTATTACTAGACAAAATTAAGAATCTGGAGAAGAAAACTGCGTCGCTACCATCGTCTAGCGCCATCTCTGAGGTGAGGGAATCTACTAGTTCGAATATACAGAATTCTACATCGGAAGTATTTGGTGGAAATGTGAGTTATGCTCAAGCAACTAAAAGCGCATCCGCCATTAAAAACTCTAAAAATTTAACATTGATTGGGAGCAACAACAGGAAGGATACTAGAGCAAGCGGGGGTGAGCCATATAGAGGCCAGAGTCAACTCATCCACGATTTAGATACTCGCCAAACGCAAAACGATTCAGTATTGAATGAAACAAACGTCTCTAAACCTAGAGAAAACGTCGAATTGGATAACGTGAACGAATTCAAAGTAGTGAATAAAAATCGAGGGCAACATTAAACAAAAGTACAGAAGGGTACGGCAGAGTTGGTTGATGAAGACTTCCAAAGTAACATTACGAACAAAAGAATTTGGCTATTCATTTCTAAAGTTGAAGATTCTGTCACTGAAGATGTAGTGAAAAATTTTTCGAAAAACAAAACTAAGCAGCAAGACTCTGATATTGTAGTCAATAGTCTAAGGGACAAAACTCATCTCAAAATGGCCAACTGTTTTCTTGTGGGGCTTAAACCTGACTTTTTGAATGTGGTTTATAATGAGGAATTCTGGCCGGCTGGTATAGCCTTTGAACGATTCAACTTCCGAAGAGGCCAGCATTTTTTAACCAACAGGAGGCCCTTGCATTACCCAAGTTAGAGGCAAAGGGAGCTGATGTAAACAAACTAACAAAGAACGTTCCAAATTACTCTTTCAAAATAGTTCATATCAATATTCAATGTATCACAAACAAAATTGCAGGTCTCAATATCTTCTGCTCAGAGTTGACACCAGACATATTGTGTTTAAGTGAGCACTGGATGTGTCCTCATAATGAGCACATGTTCATTGTTCCAAATTTTACATTAGGCGCCTGCTATTCTAGAATTTCTTCACGGCATGGTGGTGTTTGTATCTATGTGAGACCGGCGATCAGGTTTGTCGAGGTTCTTGAGGTAAAGAATTTGTCTTTGGAAGGTCTCGCGGAAATTGCGGCTATTTATATCCCAATAGAAAATCTTGTAGTAATCGTTTACTATCGCCCTCGCGGTGATATTGAAGTACACTTGAATATTATTGATAACATGTTAAAATATCTGTTTGCATCTTTCAATGCCAAGCTCAAAATAGTGGTAGCTGGTGATTTCAATGTGGATTTCATGTCTGATTCTGATCCAAAAGCTGCAGATATCATTAACGCGTTCCTCTCCTTTGGCTTGAAGCAAACAGTTTTCGATGTCACTAGGGTGCATTATACAGGTTCTACTACGTGTATAAATAATGTCTTCACTAATGCAAACCCATTTAAATCAAGTGTGTTCGATCCAGGAATATCTGATCATAAAGCAGTAGTTCCCAGATTTCCTATGTCCAGTTTTCAAGACAATAAAGTGAATACGAAAGCTTCGCGCAGAATACTCTCACCACGTAACATCGAAAGGCTTCTTGAAAGTTTGAGGCGTGAGAGGTGGATGGATGTTTATGACTTGAAGGACCCGAACAAAAAATACAACACTTTCCATGATATCCTTTTGTACCATTTGAATAAATGCATGCCACTTGTGAAGATATCGTTTCGCAAGAGACCTAAATATGTCATGTCTCATGAGACATGTGAATTAAGAGAAACTTTAAATTTTGTATCTGACGTATATGATCGAACTCGGGATAAAGAAATTTTGCAGATTCGACGGTGGTATAAATCTGCTTATCTTCAACAGCTTCACTTTGAACATCGGAAATGGAATTTACAGCAAATAAGCGACTCTGATAACAAAATGGAAACTATGTGGAGTATAATAAACAAGGAAACTGGAAAACTCCGTGTGGAAAATCCCAGTGAGAGACCTTCCTCTGATAGTTTCCTGAAATTATACCCAAAATCAGGGAAACTGTTCCCTCCACGAATATTTCTGCCCTAGATTTCGTGACGAATATGCGAGTAAATGGATCTACTTTCTTTATGAATCCAGGTAACGGAGATCGATATTATCAGGTATATTAATAACGTCAAGAACAAATCAACATCTGATGTTTTCGGAATTAGTTGTAAACTTTTGAAAATGATTGGAAATCATATCTCTGAACCACTTGTGGATATAATGAATTGCTGCATTTCGGCTGGAGTTGTTCCTGATTTGATGAAAGTCGCTAAACTTTGCCCACTCTTCAAAAAGGGCGACCCAGCACTCGTTGAAAATTATAGGCCAATATCTATTCTACCTACGCTCTCTAAAATTCTTGAGGCTATTATGCAAGAACAATTATTGAGTTTCTTCGAGAAGAATATGTACTTATCCAAGTCGCAGTTTGGGTTTAGACCTGCAAAAAACACTACACTCGCTGCAAAGGACATTGTCGATTTTCTATAACACTGTTCTTTATCGGGTGTAACGGCCGTCGTCTGTTGGAATTGCTTCCTAACGTTTCGCTTGCACGAGTGGCAAGCTTCTTCAGAGGTGTCGCCATCTCCGATGCACTAATGAAACAATCTGGTTCCGTTATGTGGATGATACATTCGTCGTTTGGAGTCACGGAAGAGAGAAGCTAACACGGTTCCTTCATCACCTGAATGGACAACACCCTAACATACGTTTCACTATGGAAGAAGAAAAAGACCAGCAGCTCCCTTTTCTGGATGTACTAGTGAAGAGAAGGGGACAAAGGCTTGGTCACACGGTCTACAGGAAACCAACACACACAGACAGATATCTACATGCCTTGTCGAATCATCATCCCAGCCAGAAAAACGGAGTCATAAGAACACTCACTCAGCGTGCCCACAAAATATGTGAACCCTTGGAACTCGCCAGTGAATTGGAACATCTGAAAACGGCATTTCAAGAGAACGGGTACAGCAAATCAAACATAGAGAGGGCTATGAGGACAACGAACAAAAATAGCCGGTCCCAAGACGACAACACAACATCAAGAGCATATCTACCCTTCATTCCACGTATCACCGATAGAATAGGACGAATACTGCGTAAGCATAAAATTGAGACAGTTTTCAAACCAACAACTAAGGTCCAACAAGCATTAAGAGCGATAAAAGACCCAAAGGATCCGATGTCATCGGCTGGTATTTATCGCATACCGTGCTCCTGTGGAAAGTTCTATATAGGAACAACAAAAAGATCAGTGACAACTAGAGTCAAAGAACACAAGGCAAACTGCCGTCTAGGACAGAGGGAGAAGTCAGCGGTTGCGGAGCATGCATTGGGAGAGGATGGCCATAGCATTTTATTCGAGGAAACACAACTCATTGCACGGTCGACCGGCTATTATAACAGAATGGTGCGGGAGGCCATTGAGATTCAAAAACATGACAATTTCAACAGGAAGGAGGAGACTTTGAAGTTGAACCAGATCTGGAACCCAGTGCTCAAGAAAACAACAACGTATCCAATCAAATCGACACCTGACGTCAGAACAACTACGTCATCAATAACCACCTCATCAATATCCACCACATCAATATCCACGTCATCAATCTCTCAGTTTCATTAGTGCATCGGAGATGGCGACACCTCTGAAGAAGCTTGCCACTCGTGCAAGCGAAACGTTAGGAAGCAATTCCAACAGACGACGGCCGTTACACCCGATAAAGAACAGTGTTATAGTGAACGTGGGCCGCGAAAGCTTGAATCAATACATTGTCGATTTTATTGCAAGGACTTTTGAAGATCGCAAGCACTGCATGGTGGTATTTTGTGATCTGATGAAGGCTTTTGACTGCATGTCGCACGAGATTTTCTTGGAAAAACTGCAGTTTTACGGAGTTCGTGGTCTACCTCTTAGATTATTCACGTCGTATTTATCTGGCCGCTCACAAATCATTTGTGGACAAGGCAGTGATGAAGCTTTCAACGCCAACTTTGGAGTTCCACAGGGCTCACTCGTCGGTCCACTCTTCTTCCTCATATATATCAATGACCTACCCCAAAATATATATTGCCACTCAACCTTATATGCTGATGATACCACTCTGGCTCTTTCAGCCCTTAATAAGTTAACATTGGAACAAAATTATTTAGAAAATTATAGTCAAGCTTTGAAATGGTTCGCCGCAAATGAGTTAAAACTCAACGAAACTAAGACCATTCAAATGCATTTCACGTCATCGAGACGCTGTGGTGAGGCGAATCAATCCGTAAAATTCCTGGAGATAATACTAGATATGAGATTGACCTGGAGAGCTCACTGCGAAGAACTGCAGAGGAAATTGCAGATAGTGAGATTTTTGCCATACGAAGAATCAGACTGATGATTGGTGGGGATGCTGCTCTTCAAACGTACCACGCTCTTTTTCACTCCAGACTGTCTTACGGTATTGAATTGTGGGGGAGTTCATCTTATGTTTGTTAACAGGAAAAGTTTTTACGGAAAAATTGATAATTCAAAACCACCACTTTATTGAACGAATTAAAATTATAAATCCATGTAGCTTTCCGTGACCGATCTCTCTCAGTACTGCCGCCTGGCTTCCATGCTACTTCCCGAGTCCCCATTTGTATGACGTCAGGCAGTTCCCCTGAGTCCCCGTTAAAGGCGGGTGTCGACTCCAAATGTTCGGTCTTCCTGACATTTTATAAGATTTCTGCTAACACGGCCATTCTGATCTTGAAGCGTCCTCGCTCAATATCCTGAAATTTAAACAACCGCAGCAAATTTTTCAACCAAATCCTACTTTTAGATGGTGAGGTTGCGACAAGTATTACACACGTGTCTCATTCCTTAATGAGAAACAAAGCAGAAATCATTTTTTTTTTACTTCTAGATGGTGGGATTGCCACTCATCTCGACAAGTATTATACACTTGTCTCATTACTTAGTGGGATTGCCACAAAGCAGAACTCTTTTTTTTTAACTTTTAGATGGTGGGATTGCCACTCATCTCGACAAGTATTATACACTTGTCTCATTACTTAGTGGGATTGCCACAAAGCAGAACTCTTTTTTTTTTAACTTTTAGATGGTGGGATTGCCACTCATCTCGACAAGTATTATACACTTGTCTCATTACTTAGTGGGATTGCCACAAAGCAGAACTCATTTTTTTTTTCAACTTTTATTTTAATCGTTTAATACTCAATGTAATTGAATTACGTTCTGAAATTGCAACACTCAAACCATTTTTTTTTTTAACAATATTTTAATTATTGTTACATACCTTTTATTGTATTGTTACTTGGTAGACGGCCATAGTCTCAACTGTTCATGGGCCGCCACAGTCGTTCGTTGACCTTTTCTGTGGAGCACGTAGCGTTCGTTCGGTAGCAGGGTGCGTATCATGATACAAAGAATTATAAGATATGTCCTTACGCAGTCGCTCCTCCCACTTGTCGACGTCAGTGAGAGAGTAAATACCGACAGCTCGTATGCTATTCGCACGGGAATCATAGCGTTCTGCATTCTTTTTCCTAATTGCGATGCTGGATTTTACAAGCATGTGAAATATAAATGTTTTTTCCGAAGCAGAATAACTCAGACATATTCTGCCTGAGCAGTTGTTCGCAAAATGATCGATATTCATTCGATTTAAGACGTTTTAAATCAACTGGAAATGATGTTCCTTCTGCGATCGATTTTAACAATGTTCTAGATGTAATAAGTCAGTGAGGTATAATATCTATGAATAAAATGCGCACTGTAATTGTTCGTTCTATTTTCACCGATTAAATCTTCTCAGATAACTTCGTGAAATAGGAAGAACACATCTTTTTATCAGATCTCTCTACCGCGATGAAGTAAATATCATTTCGATTTTAATTATTCTCCCTTCAAAAATGTCGAGAAAAACGGATTTTCGAGAAAAAATTACACCGACTAATCTCCGAAAAACTATAACATTACTTAAGTTCTACTATTATAATTATGGAACTATCTTAAACAGAGTTGACGACTTCTGTATAAAGTCACGTTGACTGTTGTCAACATAAAACATGTTTCTTAAAGGGTGCCAAAAGTTTTAGCAAATAAGAATATAGTTGGTTGGAGTATTCGATCAAAAATAGGATATTCATCTACGACGCGAAATCTTATAAAATTCGTGAATAGTAAATACTGGGTTTCGGATAAATATCAATGTGGAAATGCAATTTCGGTAATGGGCACATTCCCTCAAAATAAATCATTAGACGAAATTTTTTATATTCTTAAACCTAGCAAATAGCATTTTTTTTTGTACTACATAAAAACCATATTCAATTAGTTTTAGATAATCCCTAAAAACAATCAAGTATTTTTATTGTCGCTGCTTTGTATATTTTAAAGAATCTCACACCGATACGGTTTTTTTTAATAATCGTAAGGCCAAATCTACTCGTCTTTCAAGTCGTTAATGTATTTTATAATAGTATAATATCAACATGAAAGAGAAATTGCGACTCTGATTACATAAACAAAGCTTGCGAACAGCCACGAGAAGTTCCCCCTCTCCAACTGGATGTGACGTCAGTCAGTGATGCGCGAACAAAACGAAAATAGGATTTCTAAAGAACTTATCTTGTAATTCTTTGTATCATGGGTGCGTATTGTGAATGGTCCCTTGTGTTTTGGTTTCAGTTTACCTCCACCAGCTAATTGGGAATCTTCGACCGCTACAACATCGCCGACACGAAATAAATTAGCTGGACCGCGTGTCATATTGAAGTGGTAGGCGCTTTTGTTTGCCCTTTTCACCAATCTCGCTTGAGTTTCCGCAACAGCCTGGTCTGGATCGACAAAATTATCAGTATCCACAGCATTTGATAGAAAATGTTGCGTAGCTAATAATCTTGGATTTATTCCCAGTTGTAAAGTGTTGGGTGTATGGCCAGTAACTGAATGAACGGTAGAATTCAAATTATTATTGTCCAGAAACGTTTAGTTCAAAAGTTATAGACATTTGAAATTTGACTAACTATTCCCACTGTCCCGACCTACTGTCGTCGCGGTCGGCGGGTACGAATGCAACAGCTGATTTCACTTGGATGCATTTGCTTCTGTAGTGTTGCCATATGTACTGAAATGCGGTCAGTTCTAGTGAATTTGTAATGTTGGCCGTTCAATATATAAACGAATGCGATTGTCATATAACCTCTTTTGAAGTAACATCTGGCAGCGTTCTTTATACATGTCAACCAGCCGTTTGTTTAGAGAAGCGTTTATCAGCTCTCTGAACATTGAGACGAATAGTTTAAATTTCCATTGATCAAGCGCGGGAATGCAAAGACGTTGATCTATGTCCACGTGGTATGATGAGATTTCCGATGGAAATGTGAAAATACGTATTTCACTTGACAGCAAAAACCCTTAGGGTAACAATAAAATACAAAACTCCTACCTTACAAAGAGGATTCCCCAAATATAAATGGATCACTTGAAGTAGTATTTTTCAAATGAGTGAAAATGATTTTCAATGGTTTGATGTTTTTTGTAGTTATTGCAAAATTTTCATTTTTTAAAAGTTTTTTAAATTTTCCTGTGAGTTCTTGGATGTATGGGAGAGTTATATAGGTTTTCATTCGGTTTTGAATGCGAAAAAGAATACATTGGTCAAACAACTACTACATTAAAACAAAGAATAACTCAGAGTAATATCAGAACAGGAAAGAATTTTGTGCTTTAGCACAACATGTCATTTCGACTGGTCATTTTCCAAATTTCAATGAAACAAAAGTTTTGGACAATGAATCTGATTATAGGAAACGTATTATCTTAGAGATGATGAGGATAGCACAATCAGACAATTCCATGAATTCCAGGACTGAGATTTCTTCTTTGAGTAACTGGTATTCATTATTGATTGAAATTGATAAAAAAAGAAAACGTTAATTTATTAAAAATTTTCACATAGAAGCTTGAACTACAAAATTCAGAATATTTGACAACATCGATTCTAAAGTCAAATTTTTGATCGTATCGATTTCGAAAACGTTCTAACGATAATTGTTACACATAACATCTAAAATTGTACTAATCTCAATTTTGTAAGTATTCTTTCATTGTGAATAAGCGATTTCTTTTCCTACCACAATTGTAGCTTCTCCTGAGGAGGGAATAAACTAATTTGGAAAGCTCGAGGAAAAGAAAAAAGAGTCTTCTAATTTTTATTTAACCCGACTGATAACCCGAGATTTCCTCACTCATTAGTCATTTGGTACAGTCAACGAAAAGGTATTTATGTATGAATAATGTGAACTCGTTTTTATTCTAACGGGAAAATTCGAATTGGAACAAAATATCAGAAAAAAAAATAATCGGAAAAAACATTAACTAAAGAGAACTTTTAAACCTTTGAAATATTTGCTTTCTTCGAATTTTAATAAGTACACAACCTTGTTTGATTGTTTTGAAACAATTTACAGCTTCAGAATGTTTTAAATTGTCGAAACTTTGTCCATTCAAGGACAATATTTCGTCACCTGAAAAAAGATGAATTATGTGAACTACATGACTGAAATTAATCACAACTAATATACAAGTAAATACCTTCTTTCAGAAGACCTGAATCGGAGGCTTGACCTTGAGGAAATATCGTTTTCACAAATATTCCCATTGGTCCCTTAGGAGAATCTTTCCCTCCAACCACAGAAAATCCTAAAGACTTCATGTCTGGACCTTTTTCGAAGTTTACGTATAGAATCGAACTTTGATTCATTCCATCAGTTTTCTTCAAATCCGGAAGATAATTGTTCTCTGAAGAGTGAAATGTAACTTTTCTAGTGTCCTGCGACTTTTTCTTCAGACTCGGTGGATGATCGTTAGGTTTTTTAAAGATAAATTCCTTTTTTTTCTTATAATTTCTAATTTCACTGAAAGTTACTCTGGTCTCTTCTTCTTTTCGCATACCAGAGATTTGTTTTTCTTGTAATTCAGTTGCAGGTGATGCGAATAAAGATGATTCCTCGAAAGTAGAGCTACTTCTCTTGTATGCCATATTAATTTTGTTAGCTTTATTCCTAGCTATAACCAGTTCCAATATGCCATTTTTCATTGTAGGAAAATCGTCATAGGACGAGAATTCCATATTCTTCACATTGCTGCCATTTATACTCACAATTTCGTCACCTTTTTGTAACTTTCCGCATCTAAACAACAATGTATCGTTTGAAATAGAATTCACTTAAACTTGTTTATACTCACTCGAATGCTGCTGTTTCTGGATATAAATCCATAATAATCAATACTGTACGATTTTCTCGCTCAATGGTAGGCATTACTTTCAGTCCAACAGTACCAAACTGATCAGGTTCCAATCTGACATATTCGAATTCTCTATCTCTCAAGGAAAACATACATTTTGTCTCGTGTTCATGTTTTAACGAAAGGGATCCCATACTTTGGCAGCAATTGCTTTCAATTTCTTTATCGTTTAGCTTCTTTTTCACATTGCGATCAATGTTTTCCAATGTTCTACTTCTTTTCTGTGATTTGTATATCGCATTATTTCTTTGTATATTAAAATCTCCGTCTGTAAATTCGCGAGAGGCAGATGTTATTGATGTTGCTGTACTTGTTGTTGAGAAATCATGAGCCACATAAGGCTCAAATGATGTGTACGATTTATAAAGCTCGTCTTCAGTATTTGGGGCTACATTATCTGAAACTATACTTTGATGAGAACGATATTAAGATATTAACAAACCATTGTCATTTTACCTTGTGAACTTGTTGTAGATACCTCTAAATTAAGTTTTTTTTTGCAGCTAACTGTCGCTGCTGAGTAATTACTGGATTCAATGTCGGAAATATCCGAATATTCAGAAGAATTCCAGTATGAAACTTTCCTCCCATGACCAGAAGATTTCGTCTGTCTATCTAAAGATCGAATACTGAATGAGGAAATATCGCTGTCGTATTCCGAATCACTAAATATTGAACTTGGCGATGTGGATTTTTTCTTTTGAAAGAAAAAGTTCGCGAGGCTAGTTAAGCTGCTAGTCGATGAACTTTTGCTTTTTTTTATATGTTGTCGAGATCGGCAAAACAGGCTTTTCATTTTGTCGAATTTCGATTTAGTGATGTTTTCTTCACATAGACTTTCTAATTTGTCTGCATCTGTTGTTTTTTTTTGTTCGCAAAATAAACTTTCTAAAAAAGTTTCGAGCTCATTTGCGTCTGGTTTCATTAAGTGGAGATATTCTGAAAGTTGTTTCTCATTAAGCGTACATTTTTCGGTAAAACTTGATTTTCTCTTAGATTTTTGTTTGCTGTTCTCTTTATTAAGATTTGTTTGTTGCAGATTTTTGTATTTGCTGTATATTTTTCTCATATCTCCGCATGACAAATTCAATGCAGAGTTTCCTTCTTCTGAACTCTTATTATGTTTCGGTTTGAGATAATTTTTCACAGATTCGAGAGAAAGTTTTTTTAATGTTACAGTATTCTGGTCGTCGTTTGTTCCTGGACAATTCGGGTACTCGGACTTTTTGGAGGTAAGATTAATTTCAGCTGAAATTTAAATTGAATTTTCTTTAAATAATATTGAGTTACCCACCATTAGTATTTGCCATCAGTTTTTCAGTACTTGTCGCTTTTGGTAAGTTGATAGTATCAATCACTTTTAGCGAATCCGATGTGTCTACGTGGTGCGACGGATCAGAACTTCTGCGTTTGAAAATCCTCATTTGGAAACTATGAATAAAGAAGCTATTAACAATATGATATTTTCGTTTTATATTATTGAGCAATTTGTATCAATTTGATAAAATTGAACGTTTTTATCTTTCACTCCTCCGCGTCTTGTTATGAGAGCTTTCACTAGTAACCATATTAGGAAAGGTGTATAAAATAGCATAACTGAATAACTAATTTGAGATTATTCCGTTGAATACCGTCAGCTTGATTTTTTATCTTTGAAAAAAAAAACAACTTATAAGTGCGAGTGAAAACGGACTATGCATTCATAATCATCTAAATATTTTAATTAATCGATTGTTACCTGGTTTTTGTTGTACAACTCTCCTCGCACTAATTAACTATTTAGAATCACAATGAAGTGTAGCACGTTTTCTAATTTTACACGTGATGATTAACGTACATTTGGTACAACATTCGAGTTTTCAAGAAATTTATCAGCGGATATATGATTTTTTATTTACTCATAATTTTATTGGTCTCCCGCAGATGTATCGTTTTCGGAAGCGACATACGTAAATGAACATTAACTCGAGTTATTATTAATTCATTACTCCCTCCAATTAAAATAAATCTATTACAAAACTACCCACTGCGCTGTCACATTGCAAAACGTTTTCCTGAACGATCAGATATTTTTACTGGGAGCCGTCAGTCAGCCTTGTTTCAAAACGGTAATTGCTGAATAAATGTGGTGGGATTATTTTTTTATGAGTCGTAAATTATGTATATCGGGATGTAAACATGAACATGCAGAGAGAGGCTGTATTTTTGCGAAGAGTTGATGAAAATCTTTTGAAACGTGTTTCGAGATATGCACATATATATTATACGCAGTTCTAGACACTGACTCGGTAGCAACTGTGTGGAAATCACGATGACCCATTCGTTTAAAGTTGAACCATTAAGTTACTATCGTATTGTTGATTAAATAACCGCTAAACTGTAGATGAATCATTACAAATATAATATACAAATATCATTTTCATCCGATAACCATTCCTGGTAGCGAACAATCGCAGAAGAGGGTAATTTTTCCAAAATTTTCAAACGTTATATTTATTTACAGGGTAATGCGAAAATTTTAAGGCGTGAGTGCTCGGATAAGAAGGAAAAACTTTCCATGAACATGTGAATCAGCAAACTTGGAATGTTTGAGATACAGCAAGCTTTTGCTATGAAACCAAACCTGTTATAAATATTCTATCACATCACCTGATCCACGTTAACGTTATTTTACGGATAAAATTACCTATAAAATGATGGAAATATTTATTACATATTAATATCTATTACAGTATTTTTCAACCTTTTTTTAAGCCAGATCCCTCCTTAGTATGAACAAATATCTCGCGACCTTCTCACTTTTGACCTGCTAAATTCCATCATGAGTTTGGTTTTGGTTGTAAGTTATAATGGGCCTTGCCCATGCGGTGGGGATTTAAAATTTGATGGCTGCACACAAATATAGATTTTTTCAACGCACAAAAATGTCCTAATTATTAATATTGGTGATATAGTTATTGAAAAATCTTAATTTAAAGTTTTAAAATTGAATTTTTTCATTGGTCAGTTTCATAGCTCGTCCCGATGAAAGTATCCAATCAAATTTGACTGAAGCTGGCAACATTTCTTAAGACTCTATGTAACTTAGGCATAGAACTTTAAAACTTCCATGTATCTATGTCATTGTTCCTAAGCGACGGAATAGTTGATGGTTTGAATAGCATTCCCATGTTGCTGGTTATACAGAAAAGTTAAAATTCAGGGAAGGGGTCGTGTGGTATTAATTCTTCTGTGTTGGAAAATTCTATAGATATTATGGCTAAATTATTTAATCTTAGTTGAAGCATAGTCGATCTTAAGTAATTTTGGATCAATTTTTACTTCTAAAAAGACCTTTCTCCAGATGCAACTGTGACTGGTAGCGTCAGAAAAATTCTCAAAACTATTGACATGTTAGGAAAAGTTGATAGTGAGTTATTTGTGAACAAATATTGTAATAGTGTAAGGGGATCAGTAGACTGATTTTCTGTAAAATGCAGCTTTAAAGCATTAATTTCACTATATAGGTCAATCCCGTCAATGTCAGCTTCATGTTTTGACTCATCTTTTAATTTAAGATGTAAATTTTTGCAATAATTTAACAAGTCTTCGCTAGGAATATTAAATAATGAAGTACTGAAAAATACGCTTTCTAATGTTTTTAATTCTTCAAATCTATTTTTAAAGAAATTAATGTTTGGTCCAAAAATTCTAAAAAAAAACTCAACTTTATAATTTATTTTAGGGTCCAATACAACTTCGTCGCGTCGTTCATATTGAAAATGAGTAGGTTTCCTTCTTGAACGAAGTGTATTTATTGCTGGAAAATCTGTTTCAGCATTTATTTTATTTGATACTTCGGTAGCCTCTTGTAAAATGCTATGAAAATGTTCGTCCGTACGGTTTTTTGTAAAATGTTCAATTAAATTATTGAGTAAATTTATACAAATATGTTTATTCATTGTAGGACTTTGCATCATCTTACTCACATAATTTATTTCATCTAAAATTTCATGCCGAATTAAAATAGAACAAATAAATTTATAATTTTGTATTTTTAATGCAAGAGAATGAGTTGTGGCACAGTCCCATCCACTATCAGACGTATTTTCAGAAATTTCCAATAAAGCATCAAATATTTTTTCTATATGGTGTCTCATGTGTCACACTGGCTGCGTCGTTAAATACCAAATTTAAGCTGTGTGCTGGGCATGGAACATAAAATGCATGGTTATTGAGTTCCAAAATTTGTCTGTGCAGGCTATTATGTTTTCCACGCATATTAGAACCATTGTCGTAACCTTATCCGCGCAAATTTTGGATGTCGAGGTTCAATTTTGAAAATAAATTCAAAACAAATTTTTATAAATCTTCGCCGGTTGAACTGTAAATTGGGCAAAAACCAATGAAGTTTCACAGACCTCTACTCTATTTTTTGAGCTAGGTATTTAAATAAACGTATCTAAATATTATTGTTATTTGTTCCGTATGAGTTGCATCCGGTGTGCAATCCAATATGATGGAAAAATATTTCGAGTCTCTAACTTTGTCTTAAATGGAATTTTTTATTGATACGCCAAGTAACTCAATAATTTCATTCTGAATTTGGTCTCCTAAATAATGACCCATACGAAGGTTAGATTTTAATTCAATTCTGCGAATGTGTTCCCGCATAACTGAATCAAATGAACCTATTATTTCTATAGCTTTCAGAAAATTACCGTTATTATTCTCAAAAAGTTTTTTCGTTGAACCTCGAAAACCCAGACATTGACGAGATAAAAACTTTATAACAGCTATAATTCTTTCTAATACGTCACACCAATGCTTTTTTTCTGACTCTAATAATCTCAGTTGCATCTGATTAACAGTAGTTTTAGTTTTAAACATATTAATTAATTGTACCCATGCTTTTACATTTTCATTGTGAAAATCGCTCGTTTCGTGCCTTTTCAAAGTGATTGACAAATGTTGCCAGTCCGAAAAACTTGATAATTTGGAAAAAGTACTTGAAATCTTACCGAATATTTTGCAACAAAAGCAATAAACAGAATCATTTGAAATAGAATACATTAGCCAATTTCTATTAATTTTTTCGCCATTAGAAAGATGTCTATAATAGTAATAGTCACCAAATTTTCGTCCATTAGAATTAACAGGAAAATTGTGGTTACATACCTGTACAGGACCACGTCTAACTAAAATGTTAACAATATCGACGTTAATAATATCAAGCCACAAACCAGGATCATCGTTAATTGGTATTTTTTTCTCTTTTATCAGCGCCGCATAGTGGTCGCTTTTAAAAACAAATTTTCCGAGTGCCAGATTCAAATGTTTATTTTACGAAACGTGACTTATCGAATAATACGTTAAATCGAAGCGTTTCGGCATTTTTGCGAGTGCCAGTTACATTTACTACCGTAAGAGCTCTTTCACATTACACGTTGACGATGAAATCAGCGGTCGATGAATTAAACGGATTTTTTAGAAACACATGTGATTCATATTGAATCGTTCACACTTCTCGATGCACGTTGAAAAATTGTTCCGGTACCATTTGCACCACCGGGCGGGTTTCTAAACACATGTTAATGGAATGGCGAAAACAACGTATACTTTTTTAAAAACATAGGCCGGCTAATAGAAGCATTCAGACACGTACGTATCGTTCTGCACGGTACGGAAGTTTATACGAAATTTTACAACAACGGTCCAGTTATTTTCTGGAGATACGTGAGGTAGGTACTTTAATATGGGTCGAGAAATAGATACGGACTCGATACAACTGTTCAACTACGTCTGGCAAATCCACCGTCTAATGTGTGAATAGCTGTCCGGCAGATTTGTAATCTCGTTAATTCCATCATCACGTCGAAAAAACGTGTGATGTGACACGTTTTTTCGACGTGATGATGTAATCAACGAGATGTATCTCCACAAAATAACTGGACCGTTGTTGTAAAATTTCGTATAAACTTCCGTACGAGCTCTTTCACATTACACGTTTTTTCGACGTGATGATGGAATTAACGAGATTACAAATCTGCCAGACAGCTATTCACACATTAGACGGTGGATTTGCCAGACGTAGTTGAACAGTTGTATCGAGTCCGTATCTATTTCTCGACCCATTTTAAAGTACCTACCTCACGTATCTCCACAAAATAACTGGACCGTTGTTGTAAAATTTCGTATAAACTTCCGTACCGTGCAGAACGATACGTACGTGTCTGAATGCTCCTATTAGCCGGCCTATGTTTTTAAAAAAGTATACGTTGTTTTCGCCATTCCATTATCGTGTGTTTAGAAACCCGCACGGTGGTGCAAATGGTACCGGAACAATTTTTCAACGTGCATCGAGAAGTGTGAACGATTCAATATGAATCACATGTGTTTCTAAAATATCCGTTTAATTCATCGACCGCTGATTTCATCGTCAACGTGTAATGTGAAAGAGCTCTTAATGCGACGACTTCGTCGTTTGCGTGTTAGTTTTGCCTTCACCAAGATTTTTATAGTGAGAGCGCTCGCTTGCTTATTCGTTCTCGATAAGTTTTCTTGATTTTCATTCATTAAAGATGGAATCGCGCAATTTTTTTGCTTGGAGGATGTTGTCGGTAGCTTCGGATCGAGATGATCATAATCATATGTGCCGTATTCGTTCCCAAAGTCGACTTCGTAAGAATCCGCTATTGGATCTTACCGAAAGCGAATTTAGGCGGAATTATCGTTTTTCGAAAGAACTTTTTTGTTTTTTATGTGAAGAGTTGAAGCTAAGAACAAATCTTCACAACGGGTTACCCTGGAATTGAAGGTAAGTTAATTTAAAATTTGCATTACTTGAAAGTGCAGCGAATCGTATTATACATTTATGAGGTCATATTTTTGAAGGTATTGACGGCATTAATGTTTTTTGCTACTGGATGTTATCAACGCCCAGTGGGAGTAGCAAAACATCTATCACAAAAAATGTGCAGTTCGTACATCGAAGAAATCACAGAGGCCCTCAACCATAAAAATATGATCGACAAATATATTCGGTTTCCCGACAGTCCAAATGCTAGGAAAGTGGTCGCTCAGAGGTAAAGGAACTTTAAAGCGATAAAAAACTATCCGATTCCGATTTTGTAGAAATGATTTTTCAAATATTACCATTTTTTAGATTTTATGCCAAATATGGGATACCAGGGGTAGTGGGGTGCATCGACGGAAGTCATTTCCGAATAGTTGCCCCACCGAAAGAAGTCGAGCACCAATATTATTGCCGGAAACATTATCATTCGCTGAATGTTCAGATGGTAAAATATTGACATTTTTTTGAAAGGTTACAGTCATGTTTTTGTGAGAAAATTTGCCATACATTCTCTTCAAATTGCATCTTGAAATTAATTCGATATTGAATGGAACGAAATACAATTGAATTTTTCGATAAACTAAAAAAATATTCTCATCATTTGGAATATCATCATTTCTTTTTTTCAAATCTTCGTTTGAACGCATCAATGCTGCCAATACAGTCAAAGAACAAGAGATATATCAAACAAATTATTTGTGAGCTCAAACTTGAGCTTCATCATTTTATTCCATGTTTTGTATTTTGTAGGTATGTGATGACGAATACAGAATTCTAAATGTCAATGCCAAGTTTGGAGGAGCTAATCATGACTCCTTCGTTTGGGAAAACAGCAGCTTGAATGATTTTATGCAAACGTTACACCAGAATGGGGAAACAGTGTGGCTTTTAGGTAAAAATTTTGTCTGAATATAGAAAATGTGAAATAATGCATATTTTTTCATATCATAGGAGACTCAGGCTATCCCCAACGACCATGATCTATATTAGATTCCGCACCAAAAACAGCTGTAGAGAATTACAATAAAAAGCATATGACAGCTAGAGTTGTAATAGAGAATACATTTGGAAGGTTGAAAAATAGGTGGAGATGCTTGAGTAAAGATCGTGCGCTACATTATAAGCCACTGAAATGTGCGAGAATCATTCAAGCTTGTTGTGTTCTTCACAATTTGAGCATTGCATTTGGAACTCAAGACGATGATGTAGAAAATTTGGGTAGGTATCAAAAAGCTTACGAAAATTATGGGTATGAAACTGTACCCATATCTGAAACTTAGGACACATAATTCTTAAGTTTTGATTATTTCTTGAAAGCATTATGTTTCTTTCAGATTTTGAACCTGTTTATACTGACGCCAATCAAAGATCTAATTTAGATGTGGAGAGGACTTTGACCAGGGATTTAATCCGGGGCAGAGCACTAAGGGATCAATTAGTGCGAAGGTTGCAACAATAACTGCAATTTCATCTATCGATAGCTATAAGTGAAGAGGAACTAACATTATTTGAATGAATAAAACGATAGAACAAGTTTAGCAACAGTTACTTTATGTGGAGAAAACTTATCTGTATTAAAAAAAATATTATAAAATAAAAAAAAATAAAACAATTAAATTGAAACTAATCTAATCTCTACAAAATATCTAAAGTTCTTGCGGTCACGCTTTGCCATTGTCTTTGGGTTTCTATTTCTAAATTTCTCATTCTATTCTGCTCTCTTCTCATTTCCATATAATCCTGGTGTTGCTGCATCCTGAATGCTCGCCATTCAGTGTCGGAATTTGCGAATTGTTCAGCCGCTTTTTCTACATTTGTCCTTTTTGGTACCTTACGTTTCTGAGATAATCGACGCTGCGACGAATTGTCAGGTACGGCAACATAGATTTCCGGAGGAGCAGTGGACACATCTGCATTATCTGTATAATTGTCTTTGATTTAGTTTCGTTAATATCCTAATAAGTGTTGTAAAGGATTATCATAGTATCGCATGCGATGCAATGAAGAAATTCTAATTTTATGAGTATAAAAAAGAAAACCTGCTCATGAACTTACCTGTTTCAAGATCAATATCTGAGTCCATGATTGCATTGATGGTGGGGTCTGGTCGAGTAGAAGGCCCCGGCTGATTCCATGGCTCAGTGCCTAAGAAATAAAAATTATTAATCAATGAAGTTGCAATATTTACATCCAGAAACTCACATTCATAGATTATTGGGCTGCTTTCTTCCAAGCCACTTGCAATATTATGTAGTGGAGTTTCCTTAAAAAAATGTAAGAAATAGGAAAAGGGGACGAACTATTTTTGTGTACTCAAAATTTGTTGGTGATAGAAAAATTACCTGAGAAGTTCCTGCTTCAGGCACTTCCAAGCCTGTTGCAAAGTGTATTCCAATGACTTTTAAAACTCTCTCCCCAAGATTGGAAAGTTTCGAAATCAACGCAGGCCCTCCGCCAGTACCTGTCGCTCCTCTATGTATTCGGGCTGCTTTTTTTTTCGTATTATTTTTAAAATCGCTCCAGACCTTATATAAGTAATTTTATTATTTAAAAAATGATAAATTATCTACTTTACCGAAAATACAATAATATAGCTTACCTTTTTCCACTTTTCTGTGGTTTTTGTATCGCCACTCCCGTCACTGTTCAAAAGGGTTGTTATTTTTTCCCACAACTGCAAGGTTTTCATTCGCCCTTTTGAACAAGATGATGGTTTGGTTATATCCCCATGTCTAATTAAAACACAATAATTTATCACAACTTCACTTTAACAATCGGCAATCAATTTCACAAACATATTTACTACTTACTCTTCCATAAACGTAACAAGTATTTCGAATTGTTGCGGACTCGTTTTCATTTTCAAAAAATTCGTGTTCACTCACCGAAATCAAATTTACGTCTATAGTCTCAAATAACGATAGTGTTAGAACCCTCGTTCTAGCGGGTAACCCAAACAATTTTTTGTCCCACCCAATTATAATTTATTACTTTAACGTAAACAAATTCGGGAAAGGTATTTATTGAGTTACAAAATATATTATTCAAGTTTCATTCTATAAATCTCAATTTAAAAGTTGAAAGTATATCACTCAACATCACTGGCTACCTTTATATCGCTCGCAATAAATAGTGAGTAAACGGTTTGCGAATCGAATATTCGCGTTAGTACTCGCACTCGCATCTATTCATATTACGACGCGACCATCGGATTCTCGACGTACGGCCAAAGAATATATACATACTGAACAAGAAGCGTCACTCTCGGTAATTTAGGAACAAAATCGTACTAACAGATTTTTGTGACCTTGAGCGAGTTTGGTGAGCCTGCGCACTAACAAAACGCTAGACACACGAACTCAGGAATTTATTCCTGAGTAGGAAAAACCATTTATCTCACGTAACTTTGGAACATATTTCCGTCGTCCCCTTAAATCCGGTCCTGGCAAGTTTTAAAGGTGTTTTAGCGCCAAAGTGAAATCTTATTTCTTATTGGTGCGAAATCAGCTGTTTATGTCAATCCGTTTCATTTGGTGAACGTGCGCACTAAAAATCCTATACGAATTTTGCGTGGGAGTGACGCTTCTTGTTCAGTATGTATATATTCTTTGGTACGGCATCGAGAAGTTACTCGATCATCGAATAAAACTCGCACTAAGCCTACTGTAGAATCCTGACTGAGAATCCGATGGTCGCGTCGTAATATGAATAGATGCGAGTGCGAGTACTAACACGAATATTCGATTCGCAAACCGTTTACTCACTATTTATTGCGAGCGATATAAAGGTAGCCAGTGATGTTGAGTGATATATTTTCAACTTTTAAATTGAGATTTATAGAATGAAACTTGAATAATATATTTTGTAACTCAATAAAAACCTTTCCCGAATTTGTTTACGTTAAAGTAATAAATTATAATTGGGTGGGACAAAAAATTGTTTGGGTTACCCGCTAGAACGAGGGTTCTAACACTATCGTTATTTGAGACTATAGACGTAAAATTGATTTCGGTGAGTGAACACGAATTTTTTGAAAATGAAAACGAGTCCGCAACAATTCGAAATACTTGTTACGTTTATGGAAGAGTAAGTAGTAAAAATGTTTGTGAAATTGATTGCCGATTGTTAAAGTGAAGTTGTGATAAATTATTGTGTGTTTTAATTAGACATGGGGATATAACCAAACCATCATCTTGTTCAAAAGGGCGAATGAAAACCTTGCAGTTGTGGGAAAAAATAACAACCCTTTTGAACAGTGACGGGAGTGGCGATACAAAAACCACAGAAAAGTGGAAAAAGGTAAGCTATATTATTGTATTTTCGGTAAAGTAGATAATTTATTATTTTTTAAATAATAAAATTACTTATATAAGGTCTGGAGCGATTTTAAGAATAATACGAAAAAAAAAGCAGCCCGAATACATAGAGGAGCGACAGGTACTTGCGGAGGGCCTGCGTTGATTTCGAAACTTTCCAGTCTTGAAGAGAGAGTTTTAAAAGTCATTGGAA
This sequence comes from Novius pumilus, assembly GCA_020654155.1. Lineage (NCBI taxonomy): Eukaryota > Metazoa > Arthropoda > Insecta > Coleoptera > Coccinellidae > Novius > Novius pumilus. The sequence goes on along the minus strand of JAIFOV010000038.1, from coordinate 33,339 downwards.
TACACTTTGCAACAGGCTTGGAAGTGCCTGAAGCAGGAACTTCTCATGTAATTTTTCTATCACCAACAAATTTTGAGTACACAAAAATCGTTCGTCCCCTTTTCCTATTTCTTACATTTTTTTAAGGAAACTCCAGTACATAATATTGCAAGTAGCTTGGAAGAAAGCAGCCCAATAATCTATGAATGTGAGTTTCTGGATGTTAATATTGCAACTTCATTGATTAATAATTTTTATTTCTTAGGCACTGAGCCATGGAATCAGCCGGGGCCTTCTACTCGACCAGCCCCCACCATCAATTCAATCATGGACTCAGATATTGATCTTGAAACAGGTAAGTTAATGACAAGTTTTTCTTTTTTATAATCATAAAATTAGAATTTCTTCATTGCATCGCATGCGATACTATGATAATCCTTTACAACACTTATTAGGATATTAACGAAACTAAATCAAAGACAATTTTATACAGATACTGCAGATGTGTCCACTGCTCCTCCGGAAATCTATGTTGCCGTACCTGACAATTCGTCGCAGCGTCGATTATCTCAGAAACGTAAGGTACCAAAAAGGACAAATGCAGAAAAAGCGGCTGAACAATTCGCAAATTCCGACACTGAATGGCGAGCATTCAGGATGCAGCAACACCAGGATTATATGGAAATGAGAAGAGAGCAGAATAGAATAAGAAATTTATAAATAGAAACCCAAAGACAATGGCAAAGCGTGGCCGCAAGAACTTTAGATATTTTGGATAAGATTGTAGATAGATTTTGTAGAGATTAGATTAGTTTCAATTTAATTGTTTTATTTTTTTTTATTTTATAATATTTTTTTTTAATACAGATAAATTTTCTCCACATAAAGTAACTCTTACTAAACTTGTTCTATCGTTTTATTCATTCAAATAATGATAGTTCCTCTTCACTTATAGCTATCGAGAGATGAAATTGCAGTTATTGTTGCAACCTTCGCACTAATTGATCCCTTAGTGCTCTGCCCCGGATTAAATCCCTGGTCAAAGTCCTCTCCACCTCTAAATTAGATCTTTGATTGGCGTCAGTATAAACAGGTTCAAAATCTGAAAGAAACATAATGCTTTCAAGAAATAATCAAAAATTAAGAATTATGTGTCCTAAGTTTCAGATATGGGTGCAGTGTCATACCCATAATTTTCGTAAGCTTTTTGATACCTACCCAAATTTTCTACATCATCGTCTTGAGTTCCAAATGCAATGCTCAAATTGTGAAGAACACAACAAGCTTGAATGATTCTCGCACATTTCAGTGGCTTATAATGTAGCGCACGATCTTTACTCAAGCATCTCCACCTATTTTTCAACCTTCCAAATGTATTCTCTATTACAACTCTAGCTGTCATATGCTTTTTATTGTAATTCTCTACAGCTGTATATGGTGCGGAATCTAATATAGGTGTCATAAGCCATGGTCGTTGGGGATAGCCTGAGTCTCCTATGATATGAAAAAATATGCATTATTTCACATTTTCTATATTCAGACAAAATTTTTACCTAAAAGCCACACTGTTTCCCCATTCCGGTGTAACGTTTGCATAAAATCATTCAAGCTGCTGTTTTCCCAAACGAAGGAGTCATGATTAGCTCCTCCAAACTTGGCATTGACACTTAGAATTCTGTATTCGTCATCACATACCTACAAAATACAAAACATGGAATAAAATGATGAAGCTCAAGTTTGAGCTCACAAATAATTTGTTTAATATATCTCTTGTTCTTAGACTGTATTGGCAGTATTGATGCGTTCAAACGAAGATTTGAAAAAAAGAAATGATATTCAAAATGATGAGAATATTTTTTTACTTTATCGAAAAATTCAATTGTATTTCGTTCCATTCAATATCGAATTAATTTCAAGATGCAATTTGAAGAGAATGTATGGCAAATTTTCTCACAAAAACATGACTGTAACCTTTCAAAAAAATGTTAATATTTTACCATCTGAACATTCAGCGAATGATAATGTTTCCGGCAATAATATTGGTGCTCGACTTCTTTCGGTGGAGCAACTATTCGGAAATGACTTCCGTCGATGCACCCCACTACCCCTGGTATCCCATATTTGGCATAAAATCTAAAAAATGGTAATATTTGAAAAATCATTTCTACAAAATCGGAATCGGATAGTTTTTTATCGCTTTAAAGTTCCTTTACCTCTGAGCGACCACTTTCCTAGCATTTGGACTGTGGGGAAACCGAATATATTTGTCGATCATATTTTTATGGTTGAGGGCCTCTGTGATTTCTTCGATGTACGAACTGCACATTTTCTGTGATAGATGTTTTGCTACTCCCACTGGGCGTTGATAACATCCAGTAGCAAAAAACATTAATGCCGTCAATACCTTCAAAAATATGACCGCATAAATGTATAATACGATTCGCTGCACTTTCAAGTAATGCAAATTTTAAATGAACTTACCTTCAATTCCAGGGTAACCCGTTGTGAAGATCTTGCATTTGTTCTTAGCTTCAACTCTTCACATAAAAAACAAAAAAGTTCTTTCGAAAAACGATAATTCCGCCTAAATTCGCTTTCGGTAAGATCCAATAGCGGATTCTTACGAAGTCGACTTTGGGAACGAATACGGCACATATGATTATGACCATCTCGATCCGAAGCTACCGACAACATCCTCCAAGCAAAAAAATTGCGCGATTCCATCTTTAATGAATGAAAATCAAGAAAACTTATCGAGAACGAATAAGCAAGCGAGCGCTCTCACTATAAAAATCTTGGTGAAGGCATACCTAATGCGCAAACGACGAAGTCGTCGCATTAACGGTAGTAAATGTAACTGGCACTCGCAAAAATGCTGAAACGCTTCGATTTAACGTATTATTCGATAAGTCACGTTTCGTGAAATAAACATTTGAATCTCGCACTCGGAAAATTTGTTTTTAAAAGTGACCACTATGCGGCGCTGATAAATTCCCCTACTAATTCGCGTTTACTTACACGGCATCGAGATCGAATTAAAACTCGCACTAAGCCTAAAGAGCACGAGCACAGTCAGTATAACAACTACAAACAAAACAAACGTCACAACATCGCAGACAAATACAGGGGAATTCCCGTTCGTCAAGTCAAACCAAAGAATATATACATACTGAACAAGAAGCGTCACTCCCACGCAAAATTCGTATAGGATTTTTAGTGCGCACGTTCACCAAATGAAACGGATTGACATAAACAGCTGATTTCGCACCAATAAGAAATAAGATTTCACTTTGGCGCTAAAACACCTTTAAAACTTGCCAGGACCGGATTTAAGGGGACGACGGAAATATGTTCCAAAGTTACGTGAGATAAATGGTTTTTCCTACTCAGGAATAAATTCCTGAGTTCGTGTGTCTAGCGTTTTGTTAGTGCGCAGGCTCACCAAACTCGCTCAAGGTCACAAAAATCTGTTAGTACGATTTTGTTCCTAAATTACCGAGAGTGACGCTTCTTGTTCAGTATGTATATATTCTTTGGTCAAACGACGATCGGTAGTCGGGAATTCCCCTTTTTTGTCTTTGGTATTACGCATGACGTTCGAATAGGTTTTTTTAAGACATAAACCACACCGCATCAAATTGTATTCTTATACCTACATATAGGTATTCAAAGTACTACTGTTTGGGGTCGGAATTTCTCCAACTGCGGAGTCACTCCGTATTTATTTTTATTTGTCGTTTCTGACACCACCTTTCTGTGAAGGACGAGAAAAAAGTGTGAGATTTCTGACGTATGAAATGTATAAACAAGATACAAATATGACGTGCCGCGTCCGTCGATTCAGAATTAAATTTATCGACTCAGGGTACGACCGTTTTTTGGTTTGTGTACGCCCTGAACGTTGGTACGCGACTTACTTCTACCCCGTTGGGTTTCGCTTTTTACCCTGAGTCGACCGGCGCAGATGCTTCACAATTACGGAGCGGCACGCCCCTAAAACTAACTTAATCTATTCACAGCCTAAAACTAAAAAATTGTCATTTCCACGGAACATATCCTCCCCCCCCGTTGAGAGTAAAACGAGCAAGAAAAATTAAACTTGAGTTTGAAAATATCGTGCACGCACTTAACTTCACTTGCGCTGTAGTGATTGTCTTAGTCACCTTTCGGTAGGGGGCATATCGATTTTACATTTCTCCTGCAGTTTCCGTGGGATGTGGCGACGGTGACCACTCGTACGACACCGTCGGTGCCAGGATGCAAATCTGTCACTCTTCCCAAGCGCCACTTCGAGCATGGTTGTTGTTTGTCGATAAGCAGTACAATGGAGTCCCTTTCGATATTAGTAGACGGCTGTATCCATTTATGTCGCCTTTGCAACTCAGTCAAATACTCGAGTTGCCAACGAGTCCAGAATTCTTGACGGATTTTCGTGATGAGTCTCCAGGATGCCAAACGATTTTTTGGAAGCTGCGAGAAATCATTTTAGGATAGAGCGGTTAATGATCGCCCAATTAATAAATGTCCGGGCGTCAGAGCAATTGGATCGTTGGGATCAGTAGATAGCGGGCATAGCGGTCTCGAATTTAAAATTGCTTCGATTTCAATTACTAACGTGTTGAGCTCTTCTAATGTGAAAAGAGGCTCGTGCAAGACGCGTTTCAAATGGTGTTTGCATGACTTCACCGCTGCCTACCATAAACCGCCAAAATAAGGAGACAGCGGAGGGTTGAAGTGCCATTCGATTCTCTTCTCAATTGAAAAATTTTGCACCCGTTTTTGGAAGGAATCTGAGTGCATTAATGCATATAATTCGCGAAGTTTATTATTGGCCCCAACAAAATTCGTACCATTGTCGGAATATAGATGGGTAGGTACCCCGCGGCGAGCTATAAATCTTCGAAGGGCCGCTAAGAAGGCATCGGTCGACAAATCGGAGGCAATTTCTATGTGAATGGCCTTTGTTGACATGCGTATAAATAAACAACCGTATGTCTTCAGAATGTTACGATTTCGGTGTTTCCTTTCTTTAATCATCACGGGGCCGAAATAATCTACTGCTGTATGATTGAAAGCCAGAGAGGTCACGAATCGAGATTTAGGTAAATCGGCCATTTTATAGTTAATTGGTTCCGGACGAAAACGAAGACATTTCACGCACCGACGTACGATTCTTCGAACTTGATTCCTACCATCAATTATCCAAAATCGTTGACGAATATTGTATAGGGTGGATTGAATACCGGTATGATGAAATTTTTCATGATATTAACGAATTAAAATGTCTGTTACGTGATGGCGGGAAGGTAATAATATCGGATGTTTTTGATCGTTTCGTAACTCGGCATTAAGTCGTCCACCTACTCGAAGCAAACCAAATTCATCGATGAACGGGTTTAAAGATCCAAGTTTTTTGGTTTTGGTTTGACCCTTTGACTTAAGGTGGGCGATTTCTTGCCCTGAATGCTGAATAAGGCTTACTATTCGTTTTTCAGCGTGATCAATGTCAGATACCGATAGCGTTCCCGATTTTTTATTCGAAGGTAACCACCGTAGACAGTACGCTATGACACGAATTAAAGATGTGTATGACGAGAAACGTCGGAACATTTCATCACAATTGATTTGAGATAGAAAGCAAAAAGAACCTTTCAATCCGGGTAAGTCATAAATCGGTTCGAGTATTGTAAAAGGCCAACATGATTCCGTTTGACTCAACCAAGGGGGGCCCTCGAACCATTTATTGTTTTTTAAAAATTCTTGCGGATATTGTCCTCTCGATAGGACACGTCCGCACGTGCAACCATTCAATATTTTTACAAATTTCCTGGATTTCTCGGACGCGATTCGATTCGAACTGTTTAAGGGTGTCTGGGTGTTTTTTCAACCATTGTAGTACAATGGTGGAGTCGGTCCAAAGGCTTGTCTTGCTTATTTTAAGATTTATTGCTTCACGGATGTCGCGGTAAAGTCGAGCTAATGTTAATGCCCCGCAGAGCTCTAGTTTCGGAATCGTTTTTTGGGATAATGGAGCTACCCGTCAAAAGAACAAAGAAGTCGTACCCGAATTTCACCCCCTTCGTCGCGAGAACGAACATAAATACATGCTCCATAGCCTGATTTACTTGCATCGCAAAATCCGTGAAGTTGAATGTCGACGGGTTTATTGACGACAATAGATCGATCGACTTTTATGGTGACATCCTCCAGTTGTTCCGTAAATGACAACCATGCCGTTTGTAACGCGTTCGGTACTGACTCGTCCCAGGTAGTTTTTGCCTTCCACAGCCTTTGCATTATGATTTTAGCAATAAAAATAATTGGACCGAGCATACCTAAAGGATCAAAAATTTTTGCTATTTCGGATAGAATGTGTCGTTTTGTTATTTTCTCGATCGGTCGGATGGGGTTTACGGAATAAATTAATTTGTCCTGTTCGGCGTTCCATGATATACCTAATGTCTTATGCAATGGCTTATGATCTGTTAGGAAGTCGATATCCGTCGTTCGTTTGTTCAACCCCGCTAATATCTGTGAATCATTTGATGCCCACTGCCGGATATTAAATCCCCCGCGTTTCAACAATTCGGTGACTTTGTCGCGAATTTGAATGAGTTTTTTCCTCGAGTCCGCCCCTGATATTAAATCGTCGACGTAAAAATCACGTACGAGTGTCTTGGAACCGATCGGAAAATTCGCCTCTTCGTCTTTCGCCAGTTGATGAATGGTTCGAACGGCTAAAAAGGGTGCCGACGAAATACCAAAGGTTACCGTATTCAATTGATACGTCCGAATTCTGTCATCACAAAACCAAAAAATTTTTTGAAAACGACGTTCTTCGGGATGTATCCATATTTGCCGGTACATTTTAGCAATGTCGGCAGTAATGACAAATTTATGCGTACGACACCGAATGAGGTGGGCGAATAATTTAAGTTGAATCGTTGGCCCAACCATAAGCATATCGTTCAGGGAAATGCCCTTAGCGGATTTGGCGGAGGCGTCGAAAACTACGCGCATTTTTGTTGTTATGCTGCCTTGTTTTTTCACCGCATGATGGGGCAAGTAATACTCCGCGGTTGATTGCTCATCAGCTACCAATGACATGTGTCCTGAATCAATATATTCCGGCATCACACCACGGTACTCGCGATTGAAATCCGGATCGGCGTCGAGTCGTTTACGCAATGCGAAGAATCGTTGTAACGCGACAGATCACGAGTCGCCAAAGTCCGGGATGTCTTCGCGAAATGGCAATCGTACGATATATCGACCGGTCGCTTCGCGAGAAACGTTTTCGATGAAATGGTTTTCGCATTGATTACTTTGCAATGACTTGATTTGTTCGGAATTAGCATCTTCTATCAGCCAAAATTTCGCTATTTGTTCCTTCAAATCTGATAGATTACATACAACCCGACCGTTATTGCTAATAGGTGCAGCGCCACCCGCGATGGCCCATCCGAATTGGGTTTTCTGAAGGAAAAGATCCCATCCGTCTCGAGACAAATCAATTTGCCCGATCGATAATAAACTGAAAGTAGATCCTGCTCCGATGAGGATATCCACTGCTTGGGGAATGTGGAACGACGTGTCGGCCAATTTGATATTTTTGGGAATTTGTAAAGTTTCGGGAGGAAAAATTTCGCTCGGTACTTCGTCGGCAATTTTCGGAATTACCAAAAAAGACAGAGAACGGTGGAAATCACTATGATGTGAATAAATGGAGCATTGAACGATCCCCTTTGTGTAGGTGGTCATATCATCGATCGCGCCGACTTGAATGGAGAAGGGAGCGATTGATAAATTTAGATCTTTCGCTAATGATTCCGTCATGAAATTAGCCGTTTCGCACGTATCCAGTAAAGCTCTAGACGAATGAAAAGCGCCGTTTGAATTTTTAATGCGAACTTTCGCGCTTAACATCAAAACTGATCTTTCGATTCGAGAAGTGAGGGAGCAGGTGCTGACGTTTAGTCATGATTGGTTACCTTGACTGGGCGTATCAGACGCGGTCGAAGAATTCGAATTGTTTGGTTCGACTTAATCATTGTGAAGCATAGTGTTATGAAATTTGGTGCATTTTCGGCAGTGTGACGAGTTACAGCGCCCTCTGTGGACTTGTAGACAGTTTCTGCATATTTTAAATTTATTCACAAGATTCCATCGTTGTTGCATAGACATTTTCTTGAATTCGGGACAACGATAAAGGAAATGCCTATCCTCCTTGCAAATCGCGCAATCGGATAATGTTTGACTGACTACAGCTCTAGGAACATTAGTCTCCCGATATACACTTGGTGAATTTTGACGGTGATTTGAAAATTGGTTAATGTAGTTTCCCGATTTTAAATGAACCGGCTTATTCTGTTCTAACGATTGTAGCCGAAATGCTGTTTCGGATATGAATCGATAAAATTGATCCAGCGTGGGCGTTATTTCTAAACTGAGAGTTTCCTCCCATTTAGATTGAATTTCCGATGGAATCGCGCGTTCTAGCGTTCTAATTAGAAGGGAATCGTTTTTTTGCACTCCCAAATTCTCTAATATGTTTACGTGTTGCCTCATATCGTCTATGAGTCGCGTCAAACCCTTTGAGGAAGGTTTTATTTGTATCTTTATATCTAGAATGGCATCGAGGTGATGGTTAATTAAAATTCTATGTTTATGGTACGAGTCAACCAAAAGCTTCCAAGCAGATTTGTAATTTTGCTCACTTACGTTATAAATCGAAATTTTGTTTTACGCGTCACCACTTAAACAATTTTTCAAATGTACGAATTTTTGTAAATCTGAAATATCTTCACACGAATCGACCATTGTGATGAAAATGTTTTTGAAGGACAACCAATTGTCAAGGTTTCCGTCGAATTTCGGAACTTCGGCAATGGGCAGTTTAATCCGTGTTGATGAATTGACTGAAGAAGCGACGTCAACTACTTTTTCAGCTGAAGGTACTCGTTTTTCTATTCTCGCATAGAGAGCGAAATAACGATCTTGTATATCGTCAAACTCTTTGAGACTTTCAAGTTCGTTTTCGTCTATCAACACAGTGAGCTCGTCGTGAACTCCTTCGTATTCTACGAATTGTATTTTTAACCTCTCAAACCGTGCCTTAATTGCATGCGAGTCTATGTCATTGTCTTCAATGATTTTTTCGAGTTTCGTTATCTGACCTTTTAGTGTCGAGCGTTTCTGATTTAAGATTTTCACGCGACTTGCCATGTTTTTTTTTTTTTAACGTTTGAACGAGTTAGTAACTTCGAGAAAATTTGACGATTCTATATTTATTTGGAACGCTTGTGCACGAGACAATGATTTGTCTTTGAAATAATACGTATGTTATCGAAGCAATAGAAAATTCAAAACCACATGCAGGACTACTCTACTGATACTTATGTGCTCTTTTCTCAGCAGAAGAACGCTGCAATCGATTGGTTGAACTTCTCAGGATGCGGCTTCTGATGTCGGCTGTGATGAGCTATGACTTTATCTGCAGTTATTGTGTTGGCCAAGGGACGGTGATGATTTCACTCCCAACGTACTGTCACAAAACTGTAGAATCCCACTTCGTTAACACCAAAATGTTTGGGGTCGGAATTTCTCCACCTGCGGAGTCACTCCGTATTTATTTTTATTTGTCGTTTCTGACACCACCTTCCGATGAAGGACGAGAAAAAAGTGTGCGATTTCTGACGTATGAAATGTATTAACAAGATACAAATATGACGTGCCGCGTCCGTCGATTCAGAATTAAATTTATCGACTCAGGGTACGACCGTTTGTTGGTTTGTGTACGCCCTGAACGTTGGTACGCGACTTGTTTCTACCCCGTTGGGTTTCGCTTTTTACCCTGAGTCGACCGGCGCAGATGCTTCACAATTACGGAGCGGCACGCCCCTAAAACTAACTTAATCTATTCACAGCCTAAAACTAAAAAATTGTCATTTCCACGGAACAATCAAGAATTTCTTTAGTTATAAATTGATCAACACTTTCTGTACCAGTTTTATCAGCAACCGTTTTTAAACGACTTGATTGTTTTTCCAACAAAACCAATGTTTTATTAATGCCAACATAAAGATCGTAATTTTCTACTAAACACTGTAAAAAATTATTATTTAATAAGTGAATATGAACGGAAATATTATATGTATGATTACTATTTCTTTCAATACCAACTTTAGCAATCATATCTTTTTTGAAATATTTAGAATACTTTTCTTGTAAAAAATTAAAATTTTATATCAACAGCATTTTTAATTTCAAAAGTAATATCAATATTTTTTCCATGGACAATAACTTGTATGAGTAATTGCTCCTATCTTTTAATCATTATATACATTTTCCCATACACAAATAAATTTTGAAGATAATAGTGTAATTAAATTTAAATTATTAACAACTAAGCAAAATACCAATTATATTTATAATATGCTTAATATCATCTTCAGTTAAATTAATGATTAATACTCTATTTTTCATTTTTTCATGATTTTTGTTTTAAAAAATGTTGTTTTCCATTAAAAGTAATAGCTGTTTTTCAACGTGGATAATCATTACCTTTAGTAATAGCATTAATATTATGCATTGGCTGTAAATTACTAATATCAGAAGTGCCACCATGAAATAAAGGTCGTTGATGTATTCAATTATAACTTTTAGGATCATCATTAAGTTTAACATTACTAATAAAGTTATTCCTAAACATTAGCACACCTGCATAGTCTTTTCGATATAACTGTGGATTATAATCATCAATAATTTGTCCTTTATTTCATACTTCTTCAATTTGTTGTGGTGTTCAAGTTACTGTACTATTAACAATATTACTACTGTTAATAGTTTGAACAGGATTTGGATTACTAGTTACTTGATTATCAAGTAATTTTGATTGTGGAAGTGCACCTCCACCAGTATTACTAATAACTATATTTATAGCTTGTGTTGATTTATCGTGTTCATTAAAAAATCGATCTGTAAATGATGGTACAATAGTTTGTTCACCAAAAAGAGAATTTCATTCAACACTTGCGGGTATTTCTGTTGCTGATAAAGCATTATTATTTGTCAATGATAATGCTTTTTTTCAGTTATTTCTTAGATTAGCCATTATTAATCATAAAGAAAAAAGTACTAAAAAGAAACTACAAATTAATGCAAAGCCTCAAGGTAAAATAGAAAATAAAACATTAATAATTTTTTTGTCCATAATATGAACATAAATTTTTTTATGACCATAACTCATTAATAATCCTGAACCAATAAGTAAGACAAGCGAAATTACTACTACTATCAATGCTCATACTAAAGTTATTACTCCATATTTATTTAAAAAAATAAATGGAATTGTAATAAACACTAGAGTAATAATCAAAAAATTGAAGTAGAAATTGTTAAAATCTGAAAAGTACGAGTAAATGTAATGCCTTCACTATTAATTACTTCAGTTGAAATTGTTAAAATCTCATTAACATTAGTACGATAAAGTATAAGTCATAATACTCAACTTATAATCAAAGCTATTGCCATTAACCCCGAACTAACAATAATTCCTCAACGATCATGAGAATTGATGTTTTTATAATTCTCTGCTGACACTTCCATCTAAAACCTCACAACTTTAAAATCTCATATATTAAATTCTATCATAAATGATGATTAACATGTTTAACGACAATTATGAAATATAACTGAAAATATAATCTTTATGGAAATACTTCTTGAAAATTAAAATTTAGACTTAACTTAATAAAAATGTATCATAATATTTGGTGGGAGATTGTCAAAAATCCGAAATAAATTATTTCATACACAGTCTTATTATAATTTCAGACAAGAAATAATTCGGATTTTTATGAAATTGTACTTAAATAATATAATTTGAGAGCATACCGATGTTGTCTATCACATTCATTAATATCTAAAAGTTATAAAATTAGACGAGAATAATTCAGACTTCAATATGCAAATGTATGTTACTCTTAAAATTTTAAAAATATTAATCAACAACAATACTTATTTTTATAGTTCAAAAATTCTTATCAAAGTTTACTTTAATAAGTTATATTTTAGTTATTTTTGCTTTTTCTCTTATTTTTCAATAACTGTATTGCTGTATTTATTCGATAGTATTTAAAATTAACTATTTTTGTATACATATCAATATTATAGGTTCTACTTCCAATCCACATAACATTCATCTCGATGTTGTTTCATTATTGGAAATATAAGGTGTTCATTCTCCAACAACTTCACCAGCAACTTTATATACTCTTCCTGCTTTAGCATCTTTAATAAAATCTACATAAATAATTGTTCTTTCTAACATGTCTTTTCATTGCTCATGGTGTTGCTAAAACAAATGTCATTAATTGTTGTTCATTTTTATCATTAGTAAAAATCATATAGTCATCAAGAACGATTTCACATAGTACACCTATTACATATAAATTATTTCCATTCAAACGTAATTGTTGAGATTTATATCAAAATAGTGAAACATTAAAACTGAATGTAATTGGATTAAGAAAATAATACAACTTATGAGGACTGCTGTTACAGTACTGTTGAACAGTTAAAAATGATAGGTATATTAAGATTAGATGGAAACGATAAAATTGCTAATGCTCTGAAAGAGATGGAATCAACAGGTGATATTAATGCTAATAAAAAAATAATTATAGATCTCTTGCAACAACACGAAATTGATAATTTTTCAGATGTTCATTATATGGTATCAGTTTTTAATAGATATATATATATATATATATATATATATACTGTGGAATTTTTTCGTTCTTGTACCATTGGATTTATTAAAGGATTCATTCTTGAGTTTTTGGTACGATCTTCAAAATTTCAAAATGGATGTTCTTTACTATTATCACTTAAAAGCATTACACGTGTTTCGGCGTTTGCCTTCTTCAGATGACTACGTCTAGAAAATACTTATATATAACTATAACAATATGCCACAAACACATCTCTTACCTACAATTGTAAAATAATGTACGCGACAAAAGTTACTCGAACATGTTATCCGATTCAGGACGATTACAAGACTGACAAACAAACAGGTGTCCAAAACTAATTTCATCGCAGAATGCTCTGTATTTTTCCATTATTCGCGAACCTATATTATTTCATGCGTACTTCGTTTCATAAGGAAACCGCTGAATGAACGGATGGTTATTTCTATATTATATTTTTATATGTCTGGGCTAAGTTTTTGATGTCTGCTTTATCATTTATGCTATTTTCATGTTTCTGGATGTGTATCATTTCTAGGATAGTTCTTTTTCTGTGGTTGCTTTCTTTCTCAAGGATTTGGAAGTTTTCGAAATCGAACTGATGATTTAAATTCTGTTCGTGTTTTTTTAATGCCGTTGAATTCTTTTGGTATTTGTGTCCTTTTATTCTTTCGGTTATATATTGGGCAGTTTGCCCGATATATGTGCCAGGGCAATCTTTGCAATCTATTTTGTATACTACATTCGAGCATTTTTCCTTTGGAATTTTTGTTTTTAGTTGGCTATATATATGATTTAAATTGTTACTATTTTGATGTGCTATGGTAATATTAAACTTTTTCAAATGGTTTTTCATAGTTTCTGACAAATTTCTCACATACGGTAAAGCCATATATTTATTCTCACTATTATTGTTATCAGGACGATGAGATTCCGCCATGCTATCACTCCCATTGTAAAGTCTATGAATCTTTTCTTTAAATATTTTATCTATAAGATGTTGTGGGTATGCGTTCTCTAGAAGTATGGATTTAGCCTTTTTGATTGTAATATCTCTATATTGGGGCGATGTCAATTTGAGAGCTCTATCCGCGATACCTGCAATGACATTTTTCTTGTGTTGTAGAGGACAGTTGGAATAATAGTTTAGGTATCGGCCCGACCAAGTAGGTTTCGTATACCATATGGTTTGGATATTTGATGACCTATTAATCAAGGTGAGATCTAAGAAATTAATTTTATTATTCATCTCTTCTTCCATTGTGAATTTTAATTTAATATGATATGCATTGAAACTATTTAATATAGACAAGAATTCATTTTCAGGAGCAACTGTCAAACAGTCGTCTACATATCTTTTAAAAAATGTGGGTGTATATTCAAGATTTTTCATTACTTTTTCTTGTAGATCTTCCATTACCAGTTCGGCAATTACAGAGGATAATGGTGCTCCCATACTACAACCGTCAATTTGCGAAAAAAAGTCTTTATCAAATTGGAAATACGATGTTTCAAAACACATTTTTGTAGCTTTTATGAATTCCATTTTTGGTAGCGTTGTATTGGGTTGTATTTTATTCCAGTTGGAATCTATGAGTTTTATTGCCAGTTTTAGTGGAATGTTAGTGTATAAGCTTACTACATCTAATGATATTAATTTTTCGTTTGGTTTTAGTTGAACTTTATCAATAAATTTTTTAAAGTCCCATGAATCTTTTATATGATACTCGTTGTTGCCTAAGACCGGTTTGATACAACTAGCCAAGTATTTCGATAGTTTATAGTTTGGACTCTGTATACAGCTTACGATCGGTCGAAGTGGTATGCCTGATTTATGTAATTTAGGGAGTCCATATATTTGTGGTGGTAAAGCATTATGTATTTTGAGTTCGTTGGAAATATTTTTTGTAATGAGTTGTTTTTTCTCCCAGTTATTTATGATGTTGTTGATTTGTTTTTGGTAAGTATTAGTTGGGTTATTTTTAATTTTTTTATACGTAGTTTGATCATTCAGCATGTCAGTTATTTTAGTTCTGTATTCTTCCTTATTCATTATTATTGTTTTGTTTGACTTATCAGGCTTAAGAATTATAAGTTGTGGGTTTTCTTTCAAATATGTTTTCGTTTTTTTAATCTTTGAATTGAGAATTTCTAAATTTCTATCTCTTTTAATTTGTTTGCTTTTACATGTGATTATTTTATGAACTAAATTATGTCTTATTTCATTTTTTTCCTCCTCACCTAGTTTATCAATACCCGTTTCAACGTTTGCTATAATTCTCTTAATAGGTAGTTCGTTTTTTTTCAATGGATAACAAAAATTAGGTCCCAAATTCAGTGTTTCAAGAACGTCAGTTGGAACAATTTCATTTGTTAGATTTTCAACCCATTTTATATTATTTATGTTAGTAATTGGGTCTATTTGTTGGCTTTTTAGTTTTTTAATTTTATTTATCTGTTTTATCTGAGTTCGTTTGAATTCATTTTCGATTCGTAAGTCTTGGAATTTCAAAATTTCTTTTTCTTTACTATCACTCATTCGGTTGACATTGACTAATTTTTGAATATCGATTTTTAAATTATTTATATTCTTAGTAGTATCAGTGATCAATAGGTTCAGCACTCTACAACGAAATGTACTTACGGTGTCTTTAAATTTAGCTTCCACCTGTTTGTTAACAAATTTTAAGTGTCTAAAATTAAAGTCTAAAAAAGAAGGTGTTAATCCAAAAGTTTTACACTGAAGCAGGAAAATTCTCCGATTCTTCTGTTTACACAGTTTCCTCTTTTTCTTAAACGAGCTGTTGAGTAAGATGTTGATAGGATTCGCAAGTCCTGTTCCATTCACCATTTTCACTCGGTGTTATATTCTGTGGAATTTTTTCGTTCTTGTACCATTGGATTTATTAAAGGGGATTCATTCTTGAGTTTTTGGTACGATCTTCAAAATTTCAAAATGGATGTTCTTTACTATTATCACTTAAAAAGCATTACACGTGTTTCGGCGTTTGCCTTCTTCAGATGACTACGTCTAGAAAATACTTATATATAACTATAACAATATGCCACAAACACATCTCTTACCTACAATTGTAAAATAATGTACGCGAAATTTATAATGTAAGCTAAATTTAAAGACACCGTAAGTACATTTCGTTGTAGAGTGCTGAACCTATTGATCACTGATACTACTAAGAATATAAATAATTTAAAAATCGATATTCAAAAATTAGTCAATGTCAACCGAATGAGTGATAGTAAAGAAAAAGAAATTTTGAAATTCCAAGACTTACGAATCGAAAATGAATTCAAACGAACTCAGATAAAACAGATAAATAAAATTAAAAAACTAAAAAGCCAACAAATAGACCCAATTACTAACATAAATAATATAAAATGGGTTGAAAATCTAACAAATGAAATTGTTCCAACTGACGTTCTTGAAACACTGAATTTGGGACCTAATTTTTGTTATCCATTGAAAAAAAACGAACTACCTATTAAGAGAATTATAGCAAACGTTGAAACGGGTATTGATAAACTAGGTGAGGAGGAAAAAAATGAAATAAGACATAATTTAGTTCATAAAATAATCACATGTAAAAGCAAACAAATTAAAAGAGATAGAAATTTAGAAATTCTCAATTCAAAGATTAAAAAAACGAAAACATATTTGAAAGAAAACCCACAACTTATAATTCTTAAGCCTGATAAGTCAAACAAAACAATAATAATGAATAAGGAAGAATACAGAACTAAAATAACTGACATGCTGAATGATCAAACTACGTATAAAAAAATTAAAAATAACCCAACTAATACTTACCAAAAACAAATCAACAACATCATAAATAACTGGGAGAAAAAACAACTCATTACAAAAAATATTTCCAACGAACTCAAAATACATAATGCTTTACCACCACAAATATATGGACTCCCTAAATTACATAAATCAGGCATACCACTTCGACCGATCGTAAGCTGTATACAGAGTCCAAACTATAAACTATCGAAATACTTGGCTAGTTGTATCAAACCGGTCTTAGGCAACAACGAGTATCATATAAAAGATTCATGGGACTTTAAAAAATTTATTGATAAAGTTCAACTAAAACCAAACGAAAAATTAATATCATTAGATGTAGTAAGTTTATACACTAACATTCCACTAAAACTGGCAATAAAACTCATAGATTCCAACTGGAATAAAATACAACCCAATACAACGCTACCAAAAATGGAATTCATAAAAGCTACAAAATGTGTTTTGAAACATCGTATTTCCAATTTGATAAAGACTTTTTCGCAAATTGACGGTTGTAGTATGGGAGCACCATTATCCTCTGTAATTGCCGAACTGGTAATGGAAGATCTACAAGAAAAAGTAATGAAAAATCTTGAATATACACCCACATTTTTAAAAGATATGTAGACGACTGTTTGACAGTTGCTCCTGAAAATGAATTCTTGTCTATATTAAATAGTTTCAATGCATATCATATTAAATTAAAATTCACAATGGAAGAAGAGATGAATAATAAAATTAATTTCTTAGATCTCACCTTGATTAATAGGTCATCAAATATCCAAACCATATGGTATACGAAACCTACTTGGTCGGGCCGATACCTAAACTATTATTCCAACTGTCCTCTACAACACAAGAAAAATGTCATTGCAGGTATCGCGGATAGAGCTCTCAAATTGACATCGCCCCAATATAGAGATATTACAATCAAAAAGGCTAAATCCATACTTCTAGAGAACGCATACCCACAACATCTTATAGATAAAATATTTAAAGAAAAGATTCATAGACTTTACAATGGGAGTGATAGCATGGCGGAATCTCATCGTCCTGATAACAATAATAGTGAGAATAAATATATGGCTTTACCGTATGTGAGAAATTTGTCAGAAACTATGAAAACCATTTGAAAAAGTTTAATATTACCATAGCACATCAAAATAGTAACAATTTAAATCATATATATAGCCAACTAAAAACAAAAATTCCAAAGGAAAAATGCTCGAATGTAGTATACAAAATAGATTGCAAAGATTGCCCTGGCACATATATCGGGCAAACTGCCCAATATATAACCGAAAGAATAAAAGGACACAAATACCAAAAGAATTCAACGGCATTAAAAAAACACGAACAGAATTTAAATCATCAGTTCGATTTCGAAAACTTCAAATCCTTGAGAAAGAAAGCAACCACAGAAAAGAACTATCCTAGAAATGATACACATCCAGAAACATGAAAATAGCATAAATGATAAAGCAGACATCAAAAACTTAGCCCAGACATATAAAAATATAATATAGAAATAACCATCCGTTCATTCAGCGGTTTCCTTATGAAACGAAGTACGCATGAAATAATATAGGTTCGCGAATAATGGAAAAATACAGAGCATTCTGCGATGAAATTAGTTTTGGACACCTGTTTGTTTGTCAGTCTTGTAATCGTCCTGAATCGGATAACATGTTCGAGTAACTTTTGTCGCGTACATTATTTTACAATTGTAGGTAAGAGATGTGTTTGTGGCATATTGTTATAGTTATATATAAGTATTTTCTAGACGTAGTCATCTGAAGAAGGCAAACGCCGAAACACGTGTAATGCTTTTTAAGTGATAATAGTAAAGAACATCCATTTTGAAATTTTGAAGATCGTACCAAAAACTCAAGAATGAATCCCCTTTAATATATATATATATATATATATTTGATGAAAATTCTTTGCTGAGTTATTCAAATAATGTTAAATATTATTGGGAATGCAGCAATAATTAAATGAGTGTACTCTTTTTCCTTAAGCTTGAGCGCTTTCGAGATTTATTAACCCCGTCGTCGGAAGCTCTACAAGACATATAACATGAAGGTACATGAAAATTGCTATTTTAACCTACTTACAGGAGTTGAGGTTTATATTACAAGTTGTTGAGTAGAACTTCATACGATGTAAATCACCTAACAATACGGCAGACACAATTCTCGTTATTTTAATGAAGAAGTAGACGTCACTGTGACAGTTGTTCATTTGAAATCTTCTCTTCAATCAAGTACGTATTGCATTTGACGTTATCTCCTTTCTTCTGTAACTTGATTGAATATACGATTCTTCTTAACGTTGTCAATCTCGAATAAATTCGAATAGATAGTGCTCAGTTTTTCTACGTCTTTTTTTGAATTCATTGAATGTGTTTCGTTCACGATATGTACCATTTCCAGAAATTTTCTAGTCCAATCATTCTTTTCATGTTCACGAATTTGAACTGTATCGTAATTCATATGATGTCCACTTGAATTTTCGTGAATGGATACAGCACAGCTAGAAATATTTCTTCTTGAATCGCTACGATGAGATGTTAATCGTTTGCTTAATGTTCTCTTGGTTTCGCTGATATATACGAGGTTACAATTATTGCATTTTAATTGATAGACAACATAGCTTTGCTTTTTATCTGGTGTTTCGTCTTTTAATTTACTATATATAGATTTGGCCAACTTCAAATTTTTCCTAGCGATAATAGAAGACTCATCTTTTATAAGTAATTTACTTAGAGGTCGTATCAACCCATCTACGTACGGCAATACAATGACTTTGTTTGTTATTGAATTCTCATCTCCTTCTCCATCTATAATTTCCACATTATTAACTTGTCTTACATTTCTTGTTTGTGTGTCGTTTGGGGTATTGAATAACAACCGTTTCAGAAAATTTCTCGAGTAACCATTCTCAAGCATTATGTCGTGGAATTTAACAAGAGATTCTTTCATGTAGGATGGGTGAGTGATTTTCAATATTCTACTTTTCATATTCAGTATAACATTCATTTTCATTTTCATTGGATGGTGTGATGTGTAATGAATGTATCTTCCTGACGATGTTGGTTTTCTATACCAAGATGTTTTTAATACTAAGTTCTCTCTTAACCAACATATCTAAAAAGGGTACGGAGTTCTCATGTTCTTCCTCTATTGTAAATTGTAGTCTGGGATGATAATTGTTGAAAATGTCTAATATAGTTTCGCTTCCATTGTTTGGTATGGCCAAAATCAAGTCATCGACATATTTTTACAAAATGGTATTTCAAAAGGTAGTTGAGGATACAAACATCTAGTAGTTTATCTATTACAAACTGCGCTATTATAGGTGAAAGTATTGATCCCATTGGAGTACCAAGAGTTTGTTTATAGAAAATCCCATTTGCGGAGAAATATGTCGAATTGAAAATGAATTTTATAATTTCTTTAAATTTGGTTTTCGGTATTTTACAATGGTTTTGATATTTTCCCATTTTTCATCGATGATGGCCAAAGTCAACTCTACTGTTATGTTGGTAAATAACGATACGATGTCGAGACTGATCAATTTATAATCTTCAGGAATTTCGAAGTTATTGATGAATGAAGCAAACTCAAAGGAATTTTTTACGTAAAAGTTGTTGTTAAAATTATATGCTCGTTTTAATATCTCATTGATGTATTTAGACAAACGTGATGTGGGGCAGTTCACCGAAGAAATAATGGGGCGTAAGGCTAGTGTTGGTTTATGAATTTTGGTAAGCCGTAGTACTTCGGACATACCGCATCATACGTCATAAGGTTTTTGCTAATAAATTATCTATGTACTTAGAATGTTTCAAATCTGATATTATTTTGTTAGCTTTTTGTTCGATGGTGCTTGTAGGATCTCTTGGAATGACTTTGTAATATTCGTTATCATTCAACATTCTATTAGTTAGGTCAATGTACGTATTTTTCTCCATTAGAACTGATACTCCTCCTTTGTCTGATTGTGTCAAGATTATTTGTTTGTTCTCTTTCATAAAGTTCCTTGTTTGAATTTCTAGTTTGCTGATATAATCTTTGTGCTTTTTCTCCGGTCTATTTATGAAATTTGTAATTATATTAGTTGCCTTCGCTCGGATAATGTTTTTTTCTCTTTCAGTATTACCTGGATTATGTAATTCGATAGTCGCAATCAGTCGTGGAATGTTGACGTTTTGGGCTGATGGTTTTAACGCAAACTTGGGTCCAAGTGATATGAATTGTTTTACGCTTTCTGGAACCTCACAATTGGTTAAATTTTTAAACCACTTATCTTGTAATATTAATTCCGGTTCTTGTTTCTTCTGTATATTTCCAAATTTCCGTTGGTTATTTTGTCTTGTTCGATAAAAAATTCTGTTATAAATTATAGTTACTCTCCTCTTAAATTCAAAAATTGTAAACTCAGGTAGCAAATTCGTTATTTGATTTATAATATCTTGTTGTCTCTTTTCCAAGTAATGAAGATTTTTGTTAGATACACTGAGTTGAAAATTCAAGATTTTCTTTCCTATGTTGTTGCCGAAACTTTCGACTTTTTGGCCTGTTTTGGAATCCTTGTATTCGATCATATTCTTCATTCTATTCACACATATTTTCAGTTGTTGGGGGAAGAAATCGTTTGTCTTACATCGAGTGAGGAAAATAGTTCTGTTCTTTAGTGAAGCAATCTTTCTTGAGTTATTCATGTACTCCTTCAGGTGCAAGGCTGTTTGTACACCATATTGATTTGCTATGTCTTGGTAAAATCCATTTTTATATAAATATTTGATGAAAATTCTTTGCTGAGTTATTCAAATAATGTTAAATATTATTGGGAATGCAGCAATAATTAAATGAGTGTACTCTTTTCCTTAAGCTTGAGCGCTTTCGAGATTTATTAACCCCGTCGTCAGAAGCTCTACAAGACATATAACATGAAGGTACATGAAAATTGCTATTTTAACCTACTTACAGGAGTTGAGGTTTATATTACAAGTTGTTGAGTAGAACTTCATACGATGTAAATCACCTAACAATACGGCAGACACAATTCTCGTTATTTTAATGAAGAAGTAGACGTCACTGTG
Source organism: Novius pumilus (assembly GCA_020654155.1). NCBI lineage: Eukaryota > Metazoa > Arthropoda > Insecta > Coleoptera > Coccinellidae > Novius > Novius pumilus. The sequence continues at coordinate 11,693 of JAIFOV010000038.1, read as the reverse complement.
ACAGTTGTTCATTTGAAATCTTCTCTTCAATCAAGTACGTATTGCATTTGACGTTATCTCCTTTCTTCTGTAACTTGATTGAATATACGATTCTTCTTAACGTTGTCAATCTCGAATAAATTCGAATAGATAGTGCTCAGTTTTTCTACGTCTTTTTGAATTCATTGAATGTGTTTCGTTCACGATATGTACCATTTCCAGAAATTTTCTAGTCCAATCATTCTTTTCATGTTCACGAATTTGAACTGTATCGTAATTCATATGATGTCCACTTGAATTTTCGTGAATGGATACAGCACAGCTAGAAATATTTCTTCTTGAATCGCTACGATGAGATGTTAATCGTTTGCTTAATGTTCTCTTGGTTTCGCCGATATATACGAGGTTACAATTATTGCATTTTAATTGATAGACAACATAGCTTTGCTTTTTATCTGGTGTTTCGTCTTTTAATTTACTATATATAGATTTGGCCAACTTCAAATTTTTCCTAGCGATAATAGAAGACTCATCTTTTATAAGTAATTTACTTAGAGGTCGTATCAACCCATCTACGTACGGCAATACAATGACTTTGTTTGTTATTGAATTCTCATCTCCTTCTCCATCTATAATTTCCACATTATTAACTTGTCTTACATTTCTTGTTTGTGTGTCGTTTGGGGTATTGAATAACAACCGTTTCAGAAAATTTCTCGAGTAACCATTCTCAAGCATTATGTCGTGGAATTTAACAAGAGATTCTTTCATGTAGGATGGGTGAGTGATTTTCAATATTCTACTTTTCATATTCAGTATAACATTCATTTTCATTTTCATTGGATGGTGTGATGTGTAATGAATGTATCTTCCTGACGATGTTGGTTTTCTATACCAAGATGTTTTTAATACTAAGTTCTCTCTCTTAACCAACATATCTAAAAAGGGTACGGAGTTCTCATGTTCTATATATATATATATATATATATATATATATATATATATATATATATATATATATAGATATATTCTAGATACGAGAGTATGCCGAATTGAGAATGTGATGAGACTGGACTGGTACAGGAAAGGTATGTCATCTAATAAGTTCATACATTTTGAATCAAATCACTCCATTCAAATTAAATTAAATTGCATAAATCAAATGAAAAATAGAATTAAAAAGATAGCACACGTTACATTTCATCAGAAAAATATTAAGCAGTTGTTTAACATTTTGTAGAAAATGCGTATCCTTTGGCTCTCGTAAACAAAATTTTATATAATTCCAGTGATAGAAACCAGCAACAAATAAGACATTCGGTTATTTCGAATGATGGTGTGAAATTTGGATCACTACCAAACATTGACGTACTCACTGGTAGATTAAAAAATGTATTTCGAAATTACGACATTAAAATCGCGACATATAATTCAAAGACGTTATCAACTTTATATAGTCGATTAAAAGATCCAATAAGAAAGGAATTGAAATCTGACATCATCTATCAGATTCCATGCCTAAATTGTGAGAGAACTTATGTTGGACAGACATGTCAATGGCTAAAGAGCAGAATGGCATTACATAGGAGTGATATCAAAAAGAAAAACTTGAGGTGTACACTGGCAGAGCATGCAAAGGACGCGAAACATGAAATTGATTTTGAAAATGTGGTAATATTAGACAAAAGTTCCAATTACAAAAAAGGCTTATATTAGAGATGATACATATAAAGGCACAAGAACACCCAATAAATAAAAAACGGATGTACAACAATTAAGTAACGTGTACGACTACATATTGAAACTACCAAAGGAACCACCAATCTATAACGGACCCTTAGATGAATGATTTAATAAATCCATCGATAGAATAATAAACGTAAATTGCATTTAGCGAATTCGTGTTTGAAAATTAAATACGAGACAGTTATCGTACACATCTGGTGTGGCATGTCATTGTCTGAAAGTTTGTGGAATTGTTTGTATCAGGTTAATTTAGCGGATCGAGATTGCTCGCGGCGGTCGATTGTTTATTTCTTCCGGAAATAAGATAGTTGGGTACCACCGTAATTCTCATGGTGCTGGAAGAGTTCAAACTTTGTTTTTTCTTTTAAAGTGTTTGGTTGTTCCACATGTTTTTTTCATTAGGGATGACATTCCTGAGTTTCTGTAAGTTTTTATTAATATTGTACCATTTTGATAAACTTGCTGTTGAACATGTTCCATATAGGAGCCCCGATGATGGAATAAAGGATTCCGAAAGCTTGGCGTAAGAATAAAGGGAATTTATTATCTATCCCAGCTGTCGAAATACCCTTACCGTTTCAAAGAACATAATTCTACGACAGTCAAACATCAAAAAACTTATAAAATCGTAATGGGTTTTTACCGGACAGTGGATGCAACCTATGGACATGCAACAGTTTCACAGCTAAAACAGTGGTGTTCTGAAAACCGGAAACTGGCAAGAGCTTTAAATAGGAGAGTTTTTTATTAGAGTGTAAACGTCAGAATTTGATTCCTAGCCATATAAGATCTAATATGAAAAATGTGATGACTTTGTTTGAACTAAAATCTAGCTCGAAATTCAATAAGAAGGTTGAGCAATTCCATAAACAATTTGTTCTATCCATACTTAAACTTGAGATCGGTCATGCCAATATTAGAATTAAGAATATTCAGGATAACAAAAAAACGCTCATGAATTCATTGAAACTTACACTTCCGAATGCTATGTTGAAAGAGTTTAGAAAAAGACAAAATGTCATATTTGCTAGAATCTTTAAGGAAGTCAAGGATAATAATTTGAAGAAAATTAGTTGCCTAGTCGATAAGAATACGGTTAATAAATTTCAAGTTCAGGGGAGGTGGTTACAAAATTTGAGTAGCAAAGATATACCAGGTGATGTAGAACACTTTTTAGCATTGGGTTCAAAATTCAGTTTGGGCGTATCAACTAAAGATATAACCATGAAGTCGTTGGTAGCAGATTTAGAGGATTTGGTGCAAAAAATACCCACTGACAACAGAAATGTTGTGAGGTGTGAAATATCAAATATAGTTAGTAATTTCTGTCATAGATATAACAACAAAATATACCAGACTGACAAAATTTATAAAAGGGCCAAATCGTTTTTGAGAGAGAATGAAGATATCATAGTTCTAAATAGTGATAAAGGGAATGTTACAGTAGTAATGGACAAAAGTGATTATGAAAGAAAAATGAGTGATATTGTAAATTCATCAAGTTTCGAGCGAATTAGGGGAGATCCAACTTTAACATTGCAGAATAAATCTAATAACGCAATAGCAATCCTAAAAAGGAGGGTGTTTTGAACGATACTGACGAAAAAGGCTAAAGCAATATAATTCATTGTGTCCTAAAATATACGGAAATCCAAAAATTCACAAAGTAGATGCACCATTGCGCCCTATTGTGTCCAGTATAAAAGGCCCGTTAGAAAATTTAGCGGGTACATGGCGAATATTTTGAAGCAGGCATATGACTCTAACAATGATTATTTTGTGAGGATTCGTTCGAATTTGCTTTGATGGCAAATGATTATCAGCTGCCTCAAGGTTTTGTAGTTGTTTCGTTTGATGTGGTGAATCTTTTGGTAATTTGGACAAAGAAACTATTTTGGAAGTTATAAATTTGAAATGGGAGTTCATAAAATTGCACACGTCTATGGTCAAACCCAGGTTTATTGCGTTACTGTCGATGATTTTAGAGAACAATTGTTTCTGCTTAGATAATAAATATTATAGACAAGTGTTCGGATGTGCTATGGGATCGAAACTCAGTCCTATTCTGGCGCAGTATGTTATGGATTATATATTGGACATATGTATCCCCAAATTGAGTTTCAGAATACCGTTCATAAAGAAATTTGTCGATGACGTTATTACTGTTTTACCAGAAAATGAGGTAGACGAAACACTTCGAGTTTTAAACGGTTTCAAGGCTCACATACAATTTACAGTTGAAAGAGAGGATCAGAATTTTTCCGTTCCTTTTCTAGATACGAGAGTATGCCGAATTGAGAATGTGATGAGACTGGACTGGTACAGGAAAGGTATGTCATCTAATAAGTTCATACATTTTGAATCAAATCACTCCATTCAAATTAAATTAAATTGCATAAATCAAATGAAAAATAGAATTAAAAAGATAGCACACGTTACATTTCATCAGAAAAATATTAAGCAGTTGTTTAACATTTTTGTAGAAAATGCGTATCCTTTGGCTCTCGTAAACAAAATTTTATATAATTCCAGTGATAGAAACCAGCAACAAATAAGACATTCGGTTATTTCGAATGATGGTGTGAAATTTGGATCACTACCAAACATTGACGTACTCACTGGTAGATTAAAAAATGTATTTCGAAATTACGACATTAAAATCGCGACATATAATTCAAAGACGTTATCAACTTTATATAGTCGATTAAAAGATCCAATAAGAAAGGAATTGAAATCTGACATCATCTATCAGATTCCATGCCTAAATTGTGAGAGAACTTATGTTGGACAGACATGTCAATGGCTAAAGAGCAGAATGGCATTACATAGGAGTGATATCAAAAAGAAAAACTTGAGGTGTGCACTGGCAGAGCATGCAAAGGACGCGAAACATGAAATTGATTTTGAAAATGTGGTAATATTAGACAAAAGTTCCAATTACAAAAAAAGGCTTATATTAGAGATGATACATATAAAGGCACAAGAACACCCAATAAATAAAAAAACGGATGTACAACAATTAAGTAACGTGTACGACTACATATTGAAACTACCAAAGGAACCACCAATCTATAACGGACCCTTAGATGAATGATTTAATAAATCCATCGATAGAATAATAAACGTAAATTGCATTTAGCGAATTCGTGTTTGAAAATTAAATACGAGACAGTTATCGTACACATCTGGTGTGGCATGTCATTGTCTGAAAGTTTGTGGAATTGTTTGTATCAGGTTAATTTAGCGGATCGAGATTGCTCGCGGCGGTCGATTGTTTATTTCTTCCGGAAATAAGATAGTTGGGTACCACCGTAATTCTCATGGTGCTGGAAGAGTTCAAACTTTGTTTTTTCTTTTAAAGTGTTTGGTTGTTCCACATGTTTTTTTCATTAGGGATGACATTCCTGAGTTTCTGTAAGTTTTTATTAATATTGTACCATTTTGATAAACTTGCTGTTGAACATGTTCCATATAGGAGCCCCGATGATGGAATAAAGGATTCCGAAAGCTTGGCGTAAGAATAAAGGGAATTTATTATCTATCCCAGCTGTCGAAATACCCTTACCGTTTCAAAGAACATAATTCTACGACAGTCAAACATCAAAAACTTAAAAAAAAAATATATATATATAAGAATGATTGATCTCGCGGGAAAAATCGGAATACGATAAGAGATGATGTTTTTTTGGCACAACCCGCAATCTGGATAACCACGGACATGATCATGTTTCTGGCTAATTAGCCTTCGTCAACGCGGTACAATCCAAGCTCCAGGATGTTAAGAACTTGGGAGAGAGAAACTACATACAGGGTTCAACGAAAAGACCAAGTGCTCATTTGTAGTTTCAGCTGGGAGACCCTCGGATTTGAGGGCAACAACCAGACATCACCACGGAGGCAGATGTAGTCAATCCGTGTACTAACTGTTGCCAAGTTGATATTAATAAGAATGTCTGGATAACCACGGACATGATCATGTTTCTGGCTAATTAGCCTTCGTCAACGCGGTACAATCCAAGCTCCAGGATGTTAAGAACTTGGGAGAGAGAAACTACATACAGGGTTCAACGAAAAGACCAAGTGCTCATTTGTAGTTTCAGCTGGGAGACCCTCGGATTTGAGGGCAACAACCAGACATCACCACGGAGGCAGATGTAGTCAATCCGTGTACTAACTGTTGCCAAGTTGATATTAATAAGATTCTTATTAACGGCACAGAGGTGGGAGAGGTCTGCAAAACCTGGAAGCAGCACACAATAAAGCTGTTAATAATTTGAGAAACTACTTTCGTAAATCAAACTCACATCTCCAACAGGTCTTTTGTGAAATTGATCATGACTATACTGCTCTCCATCTAGCGGACCCGGATTATGAACTCAATGTGCGGACGCAACAAGACTTCATCGATGAATGGGAGAGTAAGGTTCTTCATGGTAGATATCCGAACTGCCTGAAAAGTGGAAACGTGAGCAAACAAGAATCGCTACATTACATCAAAAAAGGATACTTGCGTGCTGAAACAGAAGGTCGCTTAATTGCCATACAGGATCAGGTGGTCGCCACTAGATCGTATATCAAGAACATCACCAAGCAAAATATACCTACAGATGTATGCCGCAAGTGTAAAAATCCTGAACACATCCAGCATGTAACTTCCGCTTGCTCGATTTTGGCACCGAGGGATTACTTGGAGAGACACAATGCTGTGGCGAAGATTTATCATCAAGCATTGGGGGACAAGATGGGACTCCTCAAACAGAAACTAAAGAATCGTCTCTATACACCGGCCCCAATTCTTGAAAATGACAGATTTAAGATATACTGGGATACGACGATTGTGACGGACAGGGCGGTTGAACACAACAGACCGGATATCGTGTTTTTCGACAAAGAAAAGAAGACAGCAAACATCATCGATGTCAAGATCCCAGCCGATGACAATATTGAGCGCGCCTTCACTGAGAAGATTACAAAGTACCAAGATTTATCCTTCGAAATGAAAGAAATTTACCAGTTGAAGAGTGTGATGGTAACTCCTATTGTAATATCTGTGAATGGCCTGGTAGAATCTCATCTGACGAAGATCACCGAGAAGTTGGGACTTGATCACTGGAATTATATATCACTGGAATTATATAAAATTTTGTTTACGAGAGCCAAAGGATATCAGATTCCGTGCCTAAATTGTGAGAGAACTTATGTTGGACAGACATGTCAATGGCTAAAGAGCAGAATGGCATTACATAGGAGTGATATCAAAAAGAAAAACTTGAGGTGTGCACTGGCAGAGCATGCAAAGGACGCGAAACATGAAATTGATTTTGAAAATGTGGTAATATTAGACAAAAGTTCCAATTACAAAAAAAGGCTTATATTAGAGATGATACATATAAAGGCACAAGAACACCCAATAAATAAAAAAACGGATGTACAACAATTAAGTAACGTGAACGACTACATATTGAAACTACCAAAGGAACCACCAATCTATAACGGACCCTTAGATGAATGATTTAATAAATCCATCGATAGAATAATAAACGTAAATTGCATTTAGCGAATTCGTGTTTGAAAATTAAATACGAGACAGTTATCGTACACATCTGGTGCGGCATGTCATTGTCTGAAAGTTTGTGGAATTGTTTGTATCAGGTTAATTTAGCGGATCGAGATTGCTCGCGGCGGTCGATTGTTTATTTCTTCCGGAAATAAGATAGTTGGGTACCACCGTAATTCTCATGGTGCTGGAAGAGTTCAAACTTTGTTTTTTCTTTTAAAGTGTTTGGTTGTTCCACATGTTTTTTTCATTAGGGATGACATTCCTGAGTTTCTGTAAGTTTTTATTCATATTGTACCATTTTGATAAACTTGCTGTTGAACATGTTCCATATAGGAGCCCCGATGATGGGATAAAGGATTCCGAAAGCTTGGCGTAAGAATAAAGGGAATTTATTATCTATCCCAGCTGTCGAAATACCCTTACCGTTTCAAAGAACATAATTCTACGACAGTCAAACATCAAAAAATATATATATATATATATATATGATAAATTCGGAAAATAAGTCACGGCGTGACCGGGAATCGAACCCGGATCTCCAGCCTTACGCGCTGTTGCTCTTCCACTTAAGCTACCACGACTATGATTTATTTTCCGATTTTTAGAGGGTCAAGTAGTAAATTCGATAATCTTGGATTTCATCTCAGAAATCGCACAAGAGAATCAACTTAACTGAATCCCCTCTTTTCGCGTAATCCAACGCGTATGGTTATATGTATGTGAAAAGGTGTTTTTTTTTTTTTTTTTTTATTTGATAAATTTAGTGGATTTATTCATTGAATTTGTGGATAGGATAAATAAAATTGGATAAATTTGGTGGATAGATTTATTAAATTTGTGGATAGGATAAATAAAATTTGATAAATTTAGTAGATTTATTTATTAAATTTGTGGATAGGATAAATAAATTTGATAAATTTAGTGGATTTATTTATTAACTTTGTGGATAGGATGAATGAAATTTGATAAATTCGGTGGATTTATTTATAAATTCATTTAATTATTTTGATCGAATTTGAGGTTGGTAATTTGAGTAGTGATCGAATTTGAGGTTTGTAATTTGAGTAGTGATCGAATTTGAGGTCGGTAATTTGAGTAGTGATTGAATTCGTGGTTGGTAATTTGAGTAGCGATCGAATTCGAGGTTGGTAATTTGAGTAGCGATCGAATTCGAGGTTGGTGATTTGAGTAGTGATTGAATTCGAGGTCGGTAATTTGAGTAGCAATCGAATTCGAGGTTGGTATTTTGAGAAGTGATTGAATTCGAGGTTGGTAATTTGAGAAGTGATCGAATTTGGGGTCGGTAATTTGAGTAGTGATTGAATTCGTGGTTGGTAATTTGAGTAGCGATCGAATTCGAGGTTGGTCATTTGAGTAGCGATCGAATTCGAGGTTGTTAATTTGAGTAGCGATCGAATTTGAGGTCGGTAATCTAAGTAGCGATTGAATTCGAGGTCGGTAATTTGAGTAGCAATCCAATTCGAGGTTGGTAATTTGAGAAGTGATCGAATTCGAGGTCGGTAATTTGAAGAGCGATTGAATTAGAGGTTGGTAATTTGAGTAGTGATCGAATTTGAGGATGGTGATTTGAGTAGTGATTGAATTCGAGGTCGGTAATTTTAGTAGCAATCGAATTCGACGTTGGTATTTTGAGTAGTGATCGAATTTGAGGTCGGTAATTTGAGTAGCGATAGAATTTGAGGTCGGTAATTTGAGTAGTGATTGAATTCGAGGTTGGTAATTTGAGTAGTGATCGAATTTGAGGTTGGTAAATTGAGTAGCGATCGAATTCGAGGTTGGTAATTTGAGTAGTGATCGAATTCGAGGTCGGTAATTTGAGTAGTGATCGAATTTGAGGTCGGTAATTTGAGTGGCGATTGAATTTGAGGTCGGCAATTTGAGTAGCAATCGAATTTGAGGTCGGTAATTTGAGTAGCGATTGAATTCGAGGTCGGTAATTTGAGTAGTGATCGAATTCGAGGTTGGTAATTTGAGTAGTGATCGAATTCGAGGTTGGTAATTTGAGTAGCGATTGAATTTGAGGTTGTTAATTTGGGTAGTGATCGAATTTGAGGTTGATAATTTGAGTAGTGATCGAATTTGAGGTCGGTAATTTGAGTAGCGATGGAATTTGAGGTCGGTAATTTGAGTAGTGATTGAATTCGAGGTTGGTAATTTGAGTAGCGATCGAATTCGAGGTTGGTAATTTGAGTAGCGATCGAATTCGAGGTTGGTAACTTGAGTAGTGATTGAATTCGAGGTCGGTCATTTAAGTAGCGATTGAATTCGAGGTCGATAATTTGAGTAGCAATCCAATTCGAGGTTGGTAATTTGAGTAGCGATCGAATTCGAGGTTGGTAATTTGAGTAGTGATCGAATGCGAGGTCGGTAATTTGAGTAGGGATCGAATTTGAGGTCGGTAATTTGAGTAGCGATTGAATTTGAGGTCGGTAATTTGAGTAGCAATCGAATTTGACGTCGGTAATTTGAGTAGTGATTGAATTCGAGGTCGGTAATTTGAGTAGTGATCGAATTTGAGGTCGGTAATTTGAGTAGAGATTGAATTTGAGGTCGGTAATTTGAGTAGCAATCGAATTTGAGGTCGGTAATTTGAGTAGTGATTGAATTCGAGGTCGGTAATTTGAGTAGTGATCGAATTCGAGGTTGATAATTTGAGTAGTGATCGAATTCGAGGTTGGTAATTCGAGTAGCGATTGAATTTCAGGTTGGTAATTTGAGCAGTGATCGAATTTGAGGTTGGTAATTTGAGTAGCGATCGAATTCCCCCCTCGTGGTCAGCACCTTGTCGTGGTGAGGGGGCTTAAGGGGGCCGTGCAGCCAGTACGGTTCCTACAAAGACTGACCAGCCACTCCCGTTCGGAAGATAAATTCCCGATCTTCTCAACTTCCTATTCCATATCTCCCGCAAAGTGTTCCCCCCCCCCGATGCTATTAGGTTTCGAGGGCTAGGGGTATCCTTAAATTTTTCCATTTTCCATCTCCTCTTTCCCTTCCCCAAGAAGACGGACATTACGACGACAACGGCAACGGAAAAGGCCCCTGGCGAGGGTGACAACGCAAAAAACTTTATATGGCGGAACATAAATCCAGGGAAGTTCTCCAGGTGGGTCCGGGAAACCGGGAATCCCACCCCGACGACAGTTCGTCGGGTAGCCCCAGCGGATCTGGAGGGGGCAATGAACCGCTTAGGAAAGACAAGGCTTCAAAAAATGACGTGATTAGGGATACGGATTGGAAAAAAACAAGCAGGTCGTTATCTGACGGCTGCTCAGCTCCCCCGGGGCGTTCCCAGCCCGGGGTAGCCGTGTTGGCTGCTGGGACAAACAAGACGGACGGAGATGATCCCGAGGGCTCCCCTTGTTGTCTCGAGCAGCTAGCTCCAGAGAGGAAGGGTTGTAGATCCGGGAAAGGAGGAACAAACACACTCGATGAGAGCGGTCCCTCGGATTGTGTGCACTCCTCGAATGAGGGCAGGAAGAAGAAGTGTGTGTCGGGAACAGGCTGGAAAGGAGGAAAAGAGGTGGAAGGGTCGTTTGCACGGAGCAAGAAGCTGATGAGGACGCCTCCGTCTGCTAGGGAGGATGCTCATTTCTTCACCCCAGAATGGAGAATCAGTCAACAGGACGATAAAGTAAGCAGGGATAAAGGAATGAGCGGCGAAGGGATCAGTACTGAAATGGACGCTGTAGTAACAGACCTGAGTTCAGGAGACTCTTTTACAGAGAGAAAAGGCGATAGAAGGAAGAGGAAAAGGAACAAAAGGAGCACACCTGAGCAGAAGAAGAAATCATTCAAAAAGCAGTGGTCAACAATGACGGAGCTAGTGAGGAAGCTCACGAGAATTACCGAAAACACGCGAAACGTACACCTGCCAGTCAAAGAGATTGCAGAGAACATGAAAATACTTACCGAAGAGTCGGTCGAGTTTCATGCCACTGAAGCAACGCTGGGCAACGAGAATGCTTACCTACGTAAACGGATAAGCATACTGGAGGGAGTTGTGGAGGAACTTAGACAACGGTCAGGAAAAATTAGCGTGGCTACACAGACAAGACAAAAAGAACCGATCAAACAACTCGACGAAATCGAGTCATACGCGCAGCTGCAGCCGATGTTTGACGAGGAGTGGGATCCTCAACTGTTTACGAACACGGAGATAGTCCCGGACCTCGGGAGCATTGGGAATGCGGCTATGGTCTGGATGAAAGCAAACGGAAAAGAATATACCGCGACAGACCAGGACATTTTGGCAAAACACCCGGAGCTCAGAAACATCGACGAGGCTTTTGGGGTACTAGAAAAGAAATATCGTATACGGTCCTCCATTAGAGCGGCTGAAAACTCCGAAACAATAATAAAGGCGCACTTTGAAGAAGGGGAGGAAGAC